>CP136062.1:14680740-14872261 GCA_032622095.1 Siphonodentalium dalli
GTTCCCATCTACATGTCAATATTAACATCCATGACAAATTTCATGATGATCAGACGAACAGTACGACCTGTGGCCCATGCTAATGAATTAAATTTTGAAATGAAAGATGGCTGCTGGCGGCCATGTTTTTCGGCCGAATGACCCCAAAATGACTCGTTCCAATCTACATGCTATTGTTAACATCCATGACAAATTTTATGATGATAAGACTAAAGGTACGAACTGTAGCCCGTGCTAAACGATTTAGTCATACAAAGAGTAAAATCCAAGATGGCTGCTGGCGGCCATGTTTTTTGGCCAAATTACCCCAAAATGACTTGTTCCCATCTACATGTCATTGTTAACATTCATGACAAATTTTATGATGATCAGACTAAAGGTACGACCTGTAGCCCGTGCTAAAGAATTTAGTCATACAAAGAGTAAAATCCAAGATGGCTGCTGGTGGCCATGTTTTTCAGCCAAATGACCCCAAAATGACTCGTTCCCATCTACATGTCATTGTTAACATTCATGACAAATTCCATGACAATAAGACGAATAGTACGACATGTAGCCCGCCCGCGCCAATGGATTTAATTTTGAAATCCAAGATGGGCCACCAGTGGCCATGTTTTTTGGTCGAATGACCCCAAAATGACTCGTTCCCATCTACATGTCAATGTCAACAGCCATGACAAATTTCATGAAGATTCTACCAAAGGTACGACCTGCAGCCCGCACCAAAGGATTTAGTCATGCAAAGAGTAAAATCCAAGATGGCTGCTGGTGGCCATGTTTTTTGGCCGAACGACCCCAAAATGACTTGTTCCCATCTACATGTCAATGTCAACAGCCGTGACAAATTTCATGAAGATTCTACTAAAGGTACGACCTGCAGCCCGCACCAAAGGATTTAGTCATGCAAATAGTAAAATCCAAGATGGCTGCTGGCGGCCATGTTTTTTAGCTGAACGACCCCAAAATCACTCGTTCCCATCTACATGTCAATGTCAACATTCATGACAAATTGCATAAAGATCAGACAAAAGGTACGACCTGTAGCCGGCGCCAAAGGATTTAGTCATGCAAAGAGTAAAATCTAAGATGGCTGCTGGTGGCCATGTTTTTTGGCTGAACGACCCCAAAATGACTCGTTCCCATCTACATGTCATTGTTAACATCCATGACAAATTTCATGAAGTTCCGATCAAAGCTACGACCTGCAGCCCGCGGGAAAGGATTTAGTCATGCAAAGAGTAAAATCCAAGATGGCTGCTGGCGGACATGTTTTTTGACCGAACGACCCCGAAATCACTCGTTCTCATCTACATGTCAATATTAACATTCCTAACAAATTTTATGATGATCAGACTAAAGGTACGACCTGAAGCCCGTGCTAAAGGATTTAGTCATACAAAGAGTAAAATCCAAGATGGCTGCTGGCGGCCATGTTTTTTGGCCGAAAGAACCCAAAATGACCCGTTCCCATCTACATGTCATTATTAACATACATAACAAATTTTATGATGATCAGACTAAAGGTACGACCTGAAGCCCGTGCTAAAGGATTTAGTCATACAAAGAGTAAAATCCAAGATGGCTGCTGGTGGCCATGTTTTTCCGCTGAATAACCCCAAAATTACTCGTTCCCATCTACATGTCATTGTTAACATTTATGACAAATTTTTTGATGATCAGACGAACAGTACGACCTGTGGCCCATGCTAATGAATTCAATTTTGAAATCAAAGATGGCTGCTGGCGGCCATGTTTTTCGGCCGAATGACCCCAAAATGACTAGTTCCAATCTACATGCCATTGTTAACAACCATGACAAATTTTATGATGATAAGACTAAAGGTACGAACTGTAGCCCGTGCTAAACGATTTAGTCATACAAAGAGTAAAATCCAAGATGGCTGCTGGCGGCCATGTTTTTTGGCCGAATGCCCCCAAAATGACTCGTTCCCATCTACATGTCATTATTAACATTCATGACAAATTTTATGATGATCAGACTAAAGGTACGACCTGAAGCCCGTGCTAAAGGATTTAGTCATACAAAGAGCAAAATTCAAGATGGCTGCTGGCGGCCATGTTTTTCAGCCGAATGACCCCAAGATGACTCGTTCCCATCTACATGTCATTGTTAACATTCATGACAAATTTTATGATGATCAGACTAAAGGTACAACCTGTAGCCCGTGCTAAAGAATTTAGTCATACAAAGAGTAAAATCCAAGATGGCTGCTGGCGGCCATATTTTTCGGCCAAATGACCCCAAAATGACTCGTTCCCATCTACATGTCAATATTAACATCCATGACAAATTTCATGATGATCAGACGAACAGTACGACCTGTGGCCCATGCTAATGAATTAAATTTTGAAATGAAAGATGGCTGCTGGCGGCCATGTTTTTCGGCCGAATGACCCCAAAATGACTCGTTCCAATCTACATGCTATTGTTAACATCCATGACAAATTTTATGATGATAAGACTAAAGGTACGAACTGTAGCCCGTGCTAAACGATTTAGTCATACAAAGAGTAAAATCCAAGATGGCTGCTGGCGGCCATGTTTTTTGGCCAAATTACCCCAAAATGACTTGTTCCCATCTACATGTCATTGTTAACATTCATGACAAATTTTATGATGATCAGACTAAAGGTACGACCTGTAGCCCGTGCTAAAGAATTTAGTCATACAAAGAGTAAAATCCAAGATGGCTGCTGGTGGCCATGTTTTTCAGCCAAATGACCCCAAAATGACTCGTTCCCATCTACATGTCATTGTTAACATTCATGACAAATTCCATGACAATAAGACGAATAGTACGACATGTAGCCCGCCCGCGCCAATGGATTTAATTTTGAAATCCAAGATGGGCCACCAGTGGCCATGTTTTTTGGTCGAATGACCCCAAAATGACTCGTTCCCATCTACATGTCAATGTCAACAGCCATGACAAATTTCATGAAGATTCTACCAAAGGTACGACCTGCAGCCCGCACCAAAGGATATAGTCATGCAAAGAGTAAAATCCAAGATGGCTGCTGGTGGCCATGTTTTTTGGCCGAACGACCCCAAAATGACTTGTTCCCATCTACATGTCAATGTCAACAGCCGTGACAAATTTCATGAAGATTCTACTAAAGGTACGACCTGCAGCCCGCACCAAAGGATTTAGTCATGCAAATAGTAAAATCCAAGATGGCTGCTGGCGGCCATGTTTTTTAGCTGAACGACCCCAAAATCACTCGTTCCCATCTACATGTCAATGTCAACATTCATGACAAATTGCATAAAGATCAGACAAAAGGTACGACCTGTAGCCGGCGCCAAAGGATTTAGTCATGCAAAGAGTAAAATCTAAGATGGCTGCTGGTGGCCATGTTTTTTGGCTGAACGACCCCAAAATGACTCGTTCCCATCTACATGTCATTGTTAACATCCATGACAAATTTCATGAAGTTCCGATCAAAGCTACGACCTGCAGCCCGCGGGAAAGGATTTAGTCATGCAAAGAGTAAAATCCAAGATGGCTGCTGGCGGACATGTTTTTTGACCGAACGACCCCGAAATCACTCGTTCTCATCTACATGTCAATATTAACATTCCTAACAAATTTTATGATGATCAGACTAAAGGTACGACCTGAAGCCCGTGCTAAAGGATTTAGTCATACAAAGAGTAAAATCCAAGATGGCTGCTGGCGGCCATGTTTTTTGGCCGAAAGAACCCAAAATGACCCGTTCCCATCTACATGTCATTATTAACATACATAACAAATTTTATGATGATCAGACTAAAGGTACGACCTGAAGCCCGTGCTAAAGGATTTAGTCATACAAAGAGTAAAATCCAAGATGGCTGCTGGTGGCCATGTTTTTCCGCTGAATAACCCCAAAATTACTCGTTCCCATCTACATGTCATTGTTAACATTTATGACAAATTTTTTTATGATCAGACGAACAGTACGACCTGTGGCCCATGCTAATGAATTCAATTTTGAAATGAAAGATGGCTGCTGGCGGCCATGTTTTTCGGCCGAATGACCCCAAAATGACTCGTTCCAATCTACATGCCATTGTTAACATCCATGACAAATTTTATGATGATAAGACTAAAGGTACGAACTGTAGCCCGTGCTAAACGATTTAGTCATACAAAGAGTAAAATCCAAGATGGCTGCTGGCGGCCATGTTTTTTGGCCGAATGCCCCCAAAATGACTCGTTCCCATCTACATGTCATTATTAACATTCATGACAAATTTTATGATGATCAGACAAAGGTACGACCTGAAGCCCGTGCTAAAGGATTTAGTCATACAAAGAGTAAAATCCAAGATGGCTGTTGGCGGCCATGTTTTTCGGCCGAATGACCCCAAAATGACTCGTTCCCATCTACATGTTATTGTTAACATTCATGACAAATTTTATGATGATCAGACTAAAGGTACAACCTGTAGCCCGTGCTAAAGAATTTAGTCATACAAAGAGTAAAATCCAAGATGGCTGCTGGCGGCCATATTTTTCGGCCAAATGACCCCAAAATGACTCGTTCCCATCTACATGTCAATATTAACATCCATGACAAATTTCATGATGATCAGACGAACAGTACGACCTGTGGCCCATGCTAATGAATTAAATTTTGAAATGAAAGATGGCTGCTGGCGGCCATGTTTTTCGGCCGAATGACCCCAAAATGACTCGTTCCAATCTACATGCTATTGTTAACATCCATGACAAATTTTATGATGATAAGACTAAAGGTACGAACTGTAGCCCGTGCTAAACGATTTAGTCATACAAAGAGTAAAATCCAAGATGGCTGCTGGCGGCCATGTTTTTTGGCCAAATTACCCCCAAAATGACTTGTTCCCATCTACATGTCATTGTTAACATACATGACAAATTTTATGATGATCACACTAAAGGTACGACCTGTAGCCCGTGCTAAAGGATTTAGTCATACAAAGAGTAAAATCCAAGATGGCTGCTGGCGGCCATGTTTTTTGGCCGAATGACCCCAAAATGACCCGTTCCCATTATTAACATTCTTAACAAATTTCATGATGATCAGACTAAAGGTACGACTTGAAGCCCGTGCTAAAGGATTTAGTCATACAAAGAGTAAAATCCAAGATGGCTGCTGGCGGCCATGTTTTTGGGCCAAATGACCCCAAAATTACTCGTTCCCATCTACATGTCAATATTAACATCCATGACAAATTTCATGATGATCAGACGAACAGTACGACCTGTGGCCCATGCTAATGAATTAAATTTTGAAATGAAAGATGGCTGCTGGCGGCCATGTTTTTCGGCCGAATGACCCCAAAATGACTCGTTCCAATCTACATGCCATTGTTAACATCCATGACAAATTTTATGATGATAAGACTAAAGGTACGAACTGTAGCCCGTGCTAAACGATTTAGTCATACAAAGAGTAAAATCCAAGATGGCTGCTGGCGGCCATGTTTTTTGGCCGAATGCCCCCAAAATGACTCGTTCCCATCTACATGTCATTATTAACATTCATGACAAATTTTATGATGATCAGACTAAAGGTACGACCTGAAGCCCGTGCTAAAGGATTTAGTCATACAAAGAGTAAAATCCAAGATGGCTGTTGGCGGCCATGTTTTTCGGCCGAATGACCCCAAAATGACTCGTTCCCATCTACATGTTATTGTTAACATTCATGACAAATTTTATGATGATCAGACTAAAGGTACAACCTGTAGCCCGTGCTAAAGAATTTAGTCATACAAAGAGTAAAATCCAAGATGGCTGCTGGCGGCCATATTTTTCGGCCAAATGACCCCAAAATGACTCGTTCCCATCTACATGTCCATATTAACATCCATGACAAATTTCATGATGATCAGACGAACAGTACGACCTGTGGCCCATGCTAATGAATTAAATTTTGAAATGAAAGATGGCTGCTGGCGGCCATGTTTTTCGGCCGAATGACCCCAAAATGACTCGTTCCAATCTACATGCTATTGTTAACATCCATGACAAATTTTATGATGATAAGACTAAAGGTACGAACTGTAGCCCGTGCTAAACGATTTAGTCATACAAAGAGTAAAATCCAAGATGGCTGCTGGCGGCCATGTTTTTTGGCCAAATTACCCCAAAATGACTTGTTCCCATCTACATGTCATTGTTAACATTCATGACAAATTTTATGATGATCAGACTAAAGGTACGACCTGTAGCCCGTGCTAAAGAATTTAGTCATACAAAGAGTAAAATCCAAGATGGCTGCTGGTGGCCATGTTTTTCAGCCAAATGACCCCAAAATGACTCGTTCCCATCTACATGTCATTGTTAACATTCATGACAAATTCCATGACAATAAGACGAATAGTACGACATGTAGCCCGCCCGCGCCAATGGATTTAATTTTGAAATCCAAGATGGGCCACCAGTGGCCAATGTTTTTTGGTCGAATGACCCCAAAATGACTCGTTCCCATCTACATGTCAATGTCAACAGCCATGACAAATTTCATGAAGATTCTACCAAAGGTACGACCTGCAGCCCGCACCAAAGGATATAGTCATGCAAAGAGTAAAATCCAAGATGGCTGCTGGTGGCCATGTTTTTTGGCCGAACGACCCCAAAATGACTTGTTCCCATCTACATGTCAATGTCAACAGCCGTGACAAATTTCATGAAGATTCTACTAAAGGTACGACCTGCAGCCCGCACCAAAGGATTTAGTCATGCAAATAGTAAAATCCAAGATGGCTGCTGGCGGCCATGTTTTTTAGCTGAACGACCCCAAAATCACTCGTTCCCATCTACATGTCAATGTCAACATTCATGACAAATTGCATAAAGATCAGACAAAAGGTACGACCTGTAGCCGGCGCCAAAGGATTTAGTCATGCAAAGAGTAAAATCTAAGATGGCTGCTGGTGGCCATGTTTTTTGGCTGAACGACCCCAAAATGACTCGTTCCCATCTACATGTCATTGTTAACATCCATGACAAATTTCATGAAGTTCCGATCAAAGCTACGACCTGCAGCCCGCGGGAAAGGATTTAGTCATGCAAAGAGTAAAATCCAAGGGCTGCTGGCGGACATGTTTTTTGACCGAACGACCCCGAAATCACTCGTTCTCATCTACATGTCAATATTAACATTCCTAACAAATTTTATGATGATCAGACTAAAGGTACGACCTGAAGCCCGTGCTAAAGGATTTAGTCATACAAAGAGTAAAATCCAAGATGGCTGCTGGCGGCCATGTTTTTTGGCCGAAAGAACCCAAAATGACCCGTTCCCATCTACATGTCATTATTAACATACATAACAAATTTTATGATGATCAGACTAAAGGTACGACCTGAAGCCCGTGCTAAAGGATTTAGTCATACAAAGAGTAAAATCCAAGATGGCTGCTGGTGGCCATGTTTTTCCGCTGAATAACCCCAAAATTACTCGTTCCCATCTACATGTCATTGTTAACATTTATGACAATTTTTTTTATGATCAGACGAACAGTACGACCTGTGGCCCATGCTAATGAATTCAATTTTGAAATCAAAGATGGCTGCTGGCGGCCATGTTTTTTCGGCCGAATGACCCCAAAATGACTAGTTCCAATCTACATGCCATTGTTAACAACCATGACAAATTTTATGATGATAAGGACTAAAGGTACGAACTGTAGCCCGTGCTAAACGATTTAGTCATACAAAGAGTAAAATCCAAGATGGCTGCTGGCGGCCATGTTTTTTGGCCGAATGCCCCCAAAATGACTCGTTCCCATCTACATGTCATTATTAACATTCATGACAAATTTTATGATGATCAGACTAAAGGTACGACCTGAAGCCCGTGCTAAAGGATTTAGTCATACAAAGAGCAAAATTCAAGATGGCTGCTGGCGGCCATGTTTTTCAGCCGAATGACCCCAAGATGACTCGTTCCCATCTACATGTCATTGTTAACATTCATAACAAATTTTATGATGATCAGATTAAAGGTACGACCTGTAGCCCGTGCTAAAGAATTTAGTCATACAAAGAGTAAAATCCAAGATGGCTGCTGGCGGCCATGTTTTTCGGCCAAATGACCCCAAAATGACTCTTTCCCATATACATGTCATTGTTAACATTCAAGACAAATTTTTAAATGATCAGACTAAAGGTACGACCTGTAGCCCGTGCTAAAGAATTTAGTCATACAAAGAGTAAAATCCAAGATGGCTGCTGGCGGCCATGTTTTTCGGCCAAATGACCCCAAAATTACTCGTTCCCATCTACATGTCATTGTTAACATTCATGACAAATTTCATAATAATCTGACCAAAGGTACGAACTGCAGCCTGTGCTAAAGGAAATTGTTGACGCATCACACACGCACACACACACCCTCACACGGACGACGGATACCAAGCCATGGCAATAGCTCAAACTTTACAAAGTAAAGTTGAGCTAAAAACAATTCTCCAATAAATACGGGTGTGCCGATGGATTCAAATTTTAAATTGATGATGGCCATGTTTTTTAACGATTTTCTGAAAAAAATTAAGGCTCCCATCTAGAGCTTAGAGGTCACTCTAAAGATCCATATGTGTTTGGTGACGATCGGATGAGAGATGTGACCTGTAGGTGTTCTAATGGAAATTATTGACAGATGGCTGCTAGTACATTCACGCACAGACGGACGAAAGATGCCAACCCATGGCAATTATAGCTCAAACTTGACTTTGTCAAGTTGAGCTAAAAATATCACCAGATCTGGCAAATGTGAAAATTCAGCTACAATAGCTTAATTCAGCTATATATTACACGGTACCCTCCAGTCAGTAACTGTTATGCAATGAGACAAAATTGGGAAAATGCACATCAAAAACTGTTTACGGGCAAGGACACCGGAAGCACCCAAGGGCAAGCGGGGCAAACCAGTCAGCAGGGCACTTTTCGGGTACCCACTGGACTCTCCTGGGCCAGGGCAGGGGGGGGGGGGGGCAAATGCCCCTGCATGCACCCTTCACTGGTGTCCCTGTTTACGGGTCTCTTAACCCTTTCATGATGGGAGCTGCACTGGTGCAGCATTAAAGACCATATACTAAGCAGTAAGCATGCTCTTATACGGTAAATGCGGGCCGGTCTCCCATAGGAGTCTCGATCATATATATGTGAATCCAAGGGCTTACAATGTCAACACAAGGTAAATCATTTACCTTGTGTTGACATTGTAAGCCCTTGGATTCACATATATATGATCGAGACTCCTATGGGAGACCGGCCCGCATTTACCGTATAAGAGCATTGTTAGGCCAATGTATTCTCATATAAATTATTTGCATCTCACATATACAAGATAATGCATTGGCACATTCAGGAAGTTCATTTCAGGAAGTTCCAGTCATGAAAGAATTAAAATTCTAAATGAACGAATCTGGTGTCCTTAATTTGAGAAAGTTCTTGGTAAAGCAATTATGGTTTGTAGAGGAATCATGTACGATTGTAAAGTTTGGATACTAGTAGGACTTTTTGTGAACAAAACATTCAGAACTGCCTAATTCGGAACTGACAGAAATAATAAGCGGATGGTGCATAAAAAAAAAAACCATGCAGTTATAAATTATATGTATCATATTGTATGAATATCGTGTCAATCATATCAATAACAGTACAGTACCAGAATTGGTTCCTGCACTGTAATATCTACAGATACAGATACAGTAGTGTAAGTGAGCGATTAATAGCTTGGTGCATAGTGATGACCCGATGTGACCTTACGGAACGTTACTGATTCATTTAAAATAAAATTAGCAGTATTTTTTAGACATGGAATGGGGAAGTCTTGGATGAAAAATAGCATTTTGTCTATCCAAATATGATATTTTAGCTGGTTTTCTAACGAGCAGACTTGGAGTCGGACCAGTTTTTTATGCGCATTTTAAATATTTTGTCATGTTGCATAAAAGCACAGGCCTTCCAAACAGTGAGTGATAAATAATTAAAATATTTTTTTTTATTAACATTTACATATAAGAAGACACAGGTATGCATCAAGCGGCCATTTTCCTCTCCATGCTACTGGCAACTGGTCATTTTACAGTGTACAAGTCCTGTGTCCATTTCAACACTTCCCATTGTTGACAGGAAGTGGTGAGTGTACACAATGTACTGGCCAGTTATATCAACAAAGAATTTAAAATTGTTTACAGTTGTCATGCCCAGTGACCACTTCCTGCGGTCAGTTAGCTATTTCCTTTTAAGTGTTGAAATGGACACATGACTTGCATACTGTAGAATGACCAGTTGCCAGTAGCATGGAGAGGAAAATGGCTGCTTAATGCATACCTGTGTCTTCTTATATGTAAATATTAATAAAAAATTATTTTAATTATTTATCAATCACTGTTTAGAAGGCCTGTGCATAAAAGTGACCAGCTAGAGAGTATAATATATAGCTGTTCAAAATCAACTAGGACAGCTGAATTTTCACATTTCCCAGACCCTTCACTGGTTATAACTTATAGTTATACTTGAAGAAGCTGAATTTCCACGTCATTATTTTCCAGACCTGTTGAAGCTGTTCTCAGTGTTCAACTTAAATAAGCTGTTTGTGAACATCTCCCACTCGCAGTTTCTGGTCCATATAAAGAACAGTTAATTTATTGTCAAATAACAGCAATACGTGTGTGATAAGTTTGTTTCTCTACAAAGAACATCTCCAGTGGAATAAATCCACTCCAGACGAAAAAAATAACGTGCAAAATGTATCACGTGCGTTCTATTGAAAATTAGGAATAAAATTATCCAAAAGCTGGATCGAACTATATGTCTGTGTCGGGGTGACGATAGTTAAAATATGATAATTGTCATTAATTCGGTCAAATTGAATGGTATTTCAAGGGGAAATTACGGCAAATTACATTTTCTGCCAGAATGATACATATTTAAGGTTAATTTGAATTTATTTTGTTATAATTATAGACCGCGAATTACCGGTAACCAGTATAGGCCTATACAATGTATATAGCTATATTCTACAAAAAATGTGTTACAACCATATATCATGTAACAAAAATTTGGGTAAAAAGTCTTAGCCCCCCCCTAAAATTCGGGCGCCTGCCGTACGGTTACAAATATGCACATTCTGAATTTCATAAACTAGTATTGGCCTATATATAGGCCTAGATATATACATATATATATGCAGGCCTATATATATATACTACATACGTAGGCCTACACGTACATATAATTGTATCCATATCGTGTTCATGTTATAAACTGTAAAACATGGATGCATGGATACCGGTAGGCTATATGTTATATATTATCGATAAATAATCATTCTCGAGCGATCCTCCACCCATAAATCTAGGCATGTATAGGCCCTAAGGCATGCACGGATGTATATATAGAGTATTCACCCAAACCTATCCTAGCTAAATTCTTCCTCCGAGTCCCAAGCCCGATTCCAACAAAATGGCATATATAGGCCCTATAGGCCTAATTGATTCAGAATAATATCTAAGTTCCTTTATAGACTGCCACCACAACCCCACTCCACGATGCAACAGCGACCTCGCCCTTGATATTATTTTTGTATAACATATTCAAAATAATCCTATATTTTATATGCAATTATTTTTAAATCACACTTAATTTCGTGTCCATTTAAAATTAATTATATAGGACTTTACAGGTGCTTATTATGAACTTAATTATAGTGGTAAACGTCACCATTATATAGGACATATAGGGCAATCTAGGCCCATACATACGCGCGTGTGCTGCAGTGAACGATTATCCAATAAGTATTTAATAATATATAGAGAACATTTGAACTACAGTGCGCCGCCCTCTCACACAGATGCGCCACTGTCCATGACGAATAGCGAGGCTATATATATCGTACTGGAAGCTGAAATACGTATATATAACTGCGTATTCTGGTCTTATCGCCCATTTTCCGTTAATAGTGAGTGAAAACTGAGAAAAGGCGAAATTGGGATTTACTATATATATAAATATCATTAATATGTTCCAAACTGAATCAAAACTATAGCTAAACACTGCAATACAATGATATTAGAAGCCGTCAAACTTTTGAAGCGACGATTATTATATCCAAGATGGCGGTCAGGACACGCAGTGATGAGAATCTGCACAGAACGCGCAATAAGTATATTTAGGTGGCGTATTGAGCATGACATCAGTCTGATCCACTCAAATACCCTATATATATGTGGCGTATTTGAACCACAAATACCTTATATATATATTGATATGCTATGCGTATCGGGTGATATAATGAGATGAAACTTCATTGTTGTCTGTTCATTGATATGTAATATGTGAAACTGTGCCTTGCACAATGATTTTGGCATAATTCTTCTCTATAATTTCGAGTGGGGATGGCTTATATCATATATCTCGCAGAGCTGTTTTCACAAATATACTAACCCTCCGCAGGATGGCAATATTGTCAATGGATAAAAGAGCATGGAATTTGTCAAGATTAGGAAATTCCCAGTAATATTGAGGGATGAATTTCTTTCTGATCTCTTCAAATTTTTTACAAACAATGATCAAGTGGTATTCATCCCCGAGAGCCTCTCCACACGCAGAGCAGGTTCTCTTTTCCCGCGAGATGTCTTTCCAACGACCACTCTCAATTGCCAGACGATGATTTGATGTTCTTATTTTGACTAAGTATTCAACTAGATGTCGGGGTAATTTCAGTAGATAACCACTAATTTTCAGATCTGGCTTTATCGCTTTATACAGATTTCCCTTGGACGATGAACTGATAGCATGCCTCCATTCAGACTCAAATTGTGTTATTAGTCGTTGTTTCAATTCTCTGATATTCCCCTTGGACAAGGGTGAGTTGTCTTCCCACTTGTCGATTAGACTGGATTCTTCAAGGCATGATTGGATATATTCCACCCATTTCATGCCTGAATCCGAAGAGTCAGATACAGCGCGAGCTAATTTGTATAATTTCTTGGCGAGGGTTGAACCGTGCTCGGAGACAAGCCTCGACCAATACGATATTGCTCGACATTTAATCTCAATTTCAAGAGGGTGTCTTCCCAATTCTCCATACACCATGTAGTTCGGGGTACTTGCTTTCATGTTTAACAAGATTTTACAGAATTTTAAATGGACATATTCTATATCCTTAGTCGGTTCAAAACACCACACTTCACTCCCGTATAATAGAATCGGGGCTATCTTATAATCAAACAGTGTTAACATTAAGTCTACGGGTAGATTCAACGATCTTACTTTATTAAGAAGTGCATACATCGCTCTTAATGCTAGGTTACGGTTCGCCTTTATTGCTCGGCAGAATCTTCCGTTATAAAAATAATTTCACTCCCAAATATGTGAATTCTTTGGCTATATCTAATATAAAATCTTTATATTTGAACTTTGGGAGTTGTTTCTGCATTTTTTTGCAGAAGATAACTACTTTAGTTTTCTTAGTGTTTACTTCAAGTTTCCAAGCATCGGCATAATCGGCGAAAGCCTGGAGTGCACGTTGCATGCCGTGTTCACTCTCGGACATTAGAATCGTATCATCAGCATACAATATACATAACATTTTTACATATACTCCAAGTTTGGAAAAAAATAGTTCATCAAGTTGATTCAATCCATCAATAACACAATCATTTAAAAATTCATTTATATCATTAACATATAGTGAAAAAAGGAGAGGTGACATTAATTCTCCTTGAAATAAGCCTATATTGCTCACGAAAAAATCGGACAACCCTTCACTGTTTTTGACACAAGTTTTTATCTTACTATACATGCGTTTGATAACATTAAATATTCGACCATTAATATCTTTTTCTAATAATTTAATCCAGAGTCCATCCCTCCAGACAGTATCAAATGCTTTTCTAAAATCCACAAACGTGCAATAAAGCCTCTTTCCACTGGATAAATAAGTCTCAATTATATTTTGTAAAATGAAGACATTATCGAGCGTCGAGTGTTTTTTTCGAAAACCAATTTGGTATTCACTTATCAGGTGTTCGGTTTCGGCAAAATTTTCACCACCAGAGTTACGACCCTTTGTAATTATTTGGCGATACCGACATCGGCGACTGCTTGCTCGTAATCATACACTATATATACAGAACAAAAGTTAATCATGGTAGCTTATCGTTTAAGTCATTTTTAGTATCCAGATATATGCACGAAAATGTCTCTCTGGATCCTAAAACTAATATCAAGATATTGGTTTATGATACCCCCTCCGATTTATCGTGTATTTCTACCGAGATTGTATTTCTCACATTTTATGGTGTCTTGTTAAACCAACGGTTCAATCCACTGAATATTAAGTTTAGCATAAATCCAGCCAAAAATGTCAAGTGATTTTCAACAAACAATTTCTCTGGATCTATCTAGCGAAAAATCTTGAATTTCACATATCATCTTCATTGTATGTAGAATGTGAGTAATTATTAAGAGACGACAAAAACAATAGATGTTAATAAATTTGAAAGGTTGACAATATTTTCTTTATTTTTGCCTTTCGGTACCAATAACTGCTGGAATAATTAATAATTTAACACGACATTCCAATCACGAAATGGCTTATTCCCTTGGCTCTATGAGAGGAGGCTTAATTTGTATCATAATGTTGAATTATATTTTGAATTGCATAATATAGCATCATACCCCTATAGTATAATTAAGAATAAAGCAGTCACAAATATTCCAGCCCAATGAACACAAATGTTGATACGCAGTGTGGACCTCAACCCAATTTTTCAATGATCAACAGGTATGACATGAAAATTCATAAATATTTAACATTATTTATGGGTAGTTGCCTTTCTAGATGGAAATAATCATTAAATGTCATGAATCAAGAATAATCTAGTCTCCTCTCATGATATCATGGAAATAATAACTGCACTATTGAAAAAAATCCATTTTACAAAAGTTTTTGGTATACGAAAATAGAGAAAGTCTAAAATTGTTCATGCCATAAAGAAAAGTAAATGAGGTTATAATTTCCAATGGTTCGATGGTTCTTA
Organism: Siphonodentalium dalli; assembly: GCA_032622095.1. Taxonomy (NCBI): domain Eukaryota; kingdom Metazoa; phylum Mollusca; class Scaphopoda; order Gadilida; family Siphonodentaliidae; genus Siphonodentalium; species Siphonodentalium dalli. Next base: position 14,695,790 of record CP136062.1, read on the forward strand.
AATATTGTATCAATATAATCGCTTGTATAAAATTTTACAAGGAAATTCCTAACAAATTTTAAGAAAATCCATTGGGAAATACCAGGAAATGTTATCAAAACGTGCGTCTGACCCTTAAATGAAAGTACACAATATATTATTATGTCATGTGAAAGACACAATTAGTGGACCATGCTGGTGTGTGTGGTATCTGTGATTTGTTTTAATGAGCGTACGGTAGAGAGTGCAATATTTATTACTAATGTTTGTAATAATTTATAAGTTTTTTGCCCTTTTCAAAAAAGGTCTTAATTTAATAATTTAACCGTCCGTTAACTTTTAGGTTTCCGACCGATAACTCCATTTTTTTATAAAAATTTGAACCAAAGTTGGAATGTTTTTTCCCAGCTAAAAAGACAGGCCAATTTCGAATATGTGATCCGCCCAATTATTTTAGATGATTTACGGCCATTTTGCGACTTAGAATTTTACGGATTTCATAACATTTTGGTTTCTGAACGGTAACGCCTGTTTTGATTATTTGATCTGAATCAAAGCTGGTATGTGTGTTTTCCAGCTAAAAATACAGACCAAGTTCGAACATGGGTTCTGTCCAATTATTTTCACATGAATTATTTTCCTTTTTCGCATTTTGGCATTGAAATTAGGGGTGTATCAATCTCTCTCTCTCTCTCTCTCTTAAGCTCAAATCGTAATTGTATTTTGCGGTAGTACAATTCGAAATGACAAAAGGGCGTATATTTTGCCACGCACGCCCTAGCGACGCTCTTGTTATCAATAAAAACTTTAAAGTACATTACAATAACTAGTGGTATTCATCTTCAATGGTATTCATCTTCAATGGTATTCATCTTCAATGGTATTCCCACCTTCGTACTGGTAGTGCTTTGATGTATGGTGTATACATTTGTCCCAGTGCAGGTCACTGCAACAAGTTTGCAATGAGAAAAATAAAAATTCCGCTTCACAACTTACAGTAATTTATGGGTTTATGTTTTTTTTAAAGAATTCTGTTAAAGGCCCAATTAATTTTCGAGTCACCGATTATTTTTTTTAGTGCCTTGGTAGACGGTTTTAATAAGAATATATGCCATACAATATGATTACAATACTATAGTTCATCACCATTTGGAACGTCTGTGCCTCAGAAGATGACCATATAGAGTAACAGAAAAATAACTGAAATCATAAAATCATTTGCCCCTTTATGGCTCCCAGAATGCAACATAATTCAAACTATAGTTTATTTTCAATGGAAGGGGAATAACTCTATATCTAAATATATAGAGTTATTCCCCTTCCATTGAAAATAATCGACTTTGTGCAGAAACTTTAGCACAGAACAGACGTCGTACTCTCAACAAAAACAACATGTTCAGAGTTTATTACATCTAATAAGTTGATAATACAGTGTTTTGGAGCTTCCACTTCCCAATGGTATGAAACATGGCATATATATTATATAATGTGATGTGGGGGTTCGAAAATTAAGTGGGCTTTTAAAGTTGTCCTTGCAGGGAAATAATTTGGGCTCTTGTGTTTTGGTACTCACCACAGTTGTCATATAGATCTCCGATGGAAATAAATCCGTTGTTTGACATGAATGTCTCCCATGCATATTCAGAAATCGGAATCGGATCATAGTCGGGAGATTTCGGATCATAGTCGGGAGATTTCGGATCGGTGACGTAATTATCTCGATGCCTGTTCGACGATTTCCGTGAGTTTGCAAGCATGATATCTTCAGATGAGCCGTGGTAGAACATGGTGAAGTACAGAGCGACAAACGCTACCACTGTCACAGACATGCATCCCGCGCAACACTTTCCCCACATAGTCCTACGCATGCGCCTTGTTGTGTGGTATGGGACGAATAATGCCCCTTTTAAAGCGTTGCTAATTAGTTGGTTGATTGGTGGTGTCAAGAGCCCAAACGTCGCATATATCAGACCAGATTCCTCGGTCTGAGTATCAGATCCTTAAAGTAAAAAACCTGTCCTCAACCTGATGGTTAACAAAACTCTGATGCCTCAAGATATAAGCGTTTAAACGAGATAATATCTTGCCACACTTTTTTTTTTATCTCGTTTAAACGAGATAATATCTTGCAATACTTTTTTTTATCTCGTTTAAACGAGATAATATTTTGCGATACTTTTTTTTATCTCGTTTAAACGAGATAATATCTTGCCACACTTTTGTTTTATCTCGTTTAAACGAGATAATATCTTGCAATACTTTTTTTTATCTGGTTTAAACGAGATAATATCTTGCGATACTTTTTTTTTTATCTCGTTCAACATATTTTGTCGAACGCTGTGTGGGGTACATGGCCAAGCTCAGCAAGCTTAGTAAAGTCAAGGATAAAAGATGCTTGTGTGAACTGACGATGCATTAATTGGCAACACTGGGACCGATTGATGCTTTACCAGCTCACACAAGAGCAGCACCAGTTATATACAGTTCCTGTGATGTATTACCAGCTCACACAATGACACCATCACTTACATAAGGCCCCAGTAATGCCGATTACTGCATTACCAGTTCATATAAGAGCAGCATCAGTTATATAGGCCCACGGTAATATTGATTACTGCATTACCAGTTCATACAATGGCAGCATGCATAGTTATATAGGGCCCAGTATTGCCAATTAATGCATTACCAGCTAATGCAAGCACATCATTATTTATATAGGGCACAGTAATGCTCATAGTAATGGTGATTGCTGCATTACCAGCTGCTCTTGTATGAACTGGTAATCCATTATAAAGGGGCCCAGTAATGCATTACCAGCTCTTACAAGGGCAACATCAGTTATATAGGACCCCCGTAATGCATTACCAGCTCATACAAGGGCAGCATCAGTTATATAGGGCCACAGTAATGCATTACCAGCTCTTACAAGGGCAACATCAGTTATATAGGACCCCCGTAATGCATTACCAGCTCATACAAGGGCAGCATCAGTTATGTAGGGCCACAGTAATGCATTACCAGCTCATACAATGGCAGCATCAGTTATATGATATAGGGCCATTGTAATGCCAATTAATGCATTAACAGCTCATGCAATCACATCATTATTTATATAGGGCCCCATTAATGCCAATTCATGCATTATCAGCTCATAAAAAAGCAGCATCAGTTATATAGGCCCCAGTAATGCATTTCCAGCTCATATAAGGGCAGCATCAGTTATATAGGGCCATTGCAATGCCAATTAATTTATATTACCAGCTCATACAATCACAGCATTATTTATATAGGGCCCCAGTAATGCAAATTAATGCATTTAATTACCAGCTCACACAAGAGCAACATCAGTTATATGGGGCCCCATTAATGCATTACCAGCTCATACAAGAGCAGCATCGATGATATAGGGTCCCATTAATGCATTACCAGTCGGCGCTCCGTATGTACAAAATATGTTGATATAACTGGATATTATCTCGTTTAAACGAGATAAAACAAAAGTGTGGCAAGATATTATCTCGTTTAAACGAGATAAAAAAAAGTATCGCAAAATATTATCTCGTTTAAACGAGATAAAAAAAAGTATTCAAAATATTATCTCGTTTAAACGAGATAACAAAAAAGTGTGGCAAGATATTATCTCGTTTAAACGAGATACAAAAAAGTATCGCAAAATATTATCTCGTTTAAACGAGATATAAAAAAAGTATTGCAAAATATTATCTCGTTTAAACGAGATAAAAAAAAGTGTGGCAAGATATTATCTCGTTTAAACGAGATAAAAAAAAGTATCGCAAAATAATATCTCGTTTAAACGAGATAAAAAAAAGTATCGCAAGTGGGACTTACGGGGCTCCGTAGAGTCGACCATATATAGGTCGCCTCGCATATATAAGAGAATGCATTGGCCTAACAAGTTTTTACAATTTTAATAAATTTTTCTTGTATTCTTTAACAATTTTATAATTTCACCCATACAGAGCCCCAGACAAACATGAGCAAACGACACTCTTCTATATGCTTCTATATATGTGTGGGGCTCCCTGTAGGGTAATGGATGTTTTTTATTTTATGTCCAAAAAATTGTAAGAGAAACATTTATTTTAAAAAAATGATAAAAAATTGTTATCGTATCGTATCAAGGGGAATACATAAAATAGTTCGCAATCTAGGTCCGTTCTGACATTTTCACCACCAGAGTTACGACCCTTTGTAATTATTTGGCGATACCGACATCGGTGACTGCTTCCTCGTAATCATACACTATATATACAGAACAAAAGTTAATCATGGTAGCTTATCGTTTAAGTCATTTTTAGTAGACATCCAGATATATGCACGAAAATGTCTCTCTGGATCCTAAAACTAATATCAAGATATTGGTTTATGATACCCCCTCCGATTTATCGTGTATTTCTCCCGAGATTGTATTTCTTCCAATACAAGATTGTATTTATCACAAGATAGTATTTCTCTCAAGATATGTGACCCGCCATATCAAATCCATAAGACTCGCATATATAAGAGAATGCATTGGCACAGGGTAAAAAAAATCCCGACTTACGACTGGATTTGATATGGCGGGTCACATTTGACCGACGTCCACCCCAGTTCAGCAGTTCAAAATTCCGTTCAGCAGTTCATATGCAGATTACTACAATTTGGTATTCCGTGTAATATCCATGCAAGGGTGGATCCTACATGCAGAGACGTGCGTGGGCGCCCCCGGCCTATTTTTCGCCACGTAGTGCAACATTTTGTATCGGAGTGTCGGAAAATATCTCGCCCAGTGCCAAGTTTTCGGCACCCGAAGTTTCAAAACTGACTATTTCTATCAAAAATAAATATAGCAATTTAGACAATTCCGTCTATATGTATAGCGCAAATGAATTATTTACATGAGTCGACTACACCCTGCGTGGTATGTAGTCCGAGCATTCGATAGTACGGAGGTTTGCCTCAGACTATATATATATCGAACAATCAGACCATCGAACGCTCGGACTACATACTGGTGGCAGTATCATCATAAAGACATTTATATATATTTACACACTAAGTGTTGTCATCACTAAATCCAGCATTCTGATTGGTCGGCGCCCAGTGGCTAGTTGCAGTTATTTCTCGGTGAATGCGTAACGCCTCATAACACCAAGCTAATAACACCATCGATACGTCATTAGGTTTGGAAAGACGAATGCTTTGGGCGCATTTTGACTCGCGCAGGATTGACTTAATACATCATCGGGTTTCAACATGAAGAGAAATTGTTCCTATTAACTTTTGCCAAGGGTGCTATTGGGTATTTTGGGCTGATCTTGTCACGATACACTTTTCGATTTAAATATATTTACAAAAGCGGCTTTTTCGCTAAATGTATATAAATATAAGGATTAACTGTCATGTGGACTATTTTTATGGAGATGTAACGGTGAGGTAAGTGGACATAACTTGTATGTAAAACCCTTCGGGTTTACACAAGTTATGTCCACTTACCTCACCGTTACATCTCCATAAAAACAGTCCACATGACAGTTAATCCTTATATAAAGGCATATACGCCATACTACTATGGTATACATGTATACATAGTATATTTTCAAATTATTATAGAAATACAATGCTGATTCGTTTAAAATAGTATATATGCATGGCATTTAGAATTGGCTATGTCTTCCATCACGTGTTGTGTCACCCTATATATATAATTGGAACAATATGTGTGACAATAAGGCATCTTTAGGTGAGGACGATCGTGTTTGAGATTTCGAAAAGCGAGGTACTCAATATTTGGAAAAGCGAGGTACTCAACCGCACTGATTCGTAAAGCGGGGAGGGGGTACTCGACCGCACTGATTCGTTAAGCGGGGAGGGGGTACTCGACCGCACTGATTCGTTAAGCGGGGAGGGGGTACTCGACCGCACTGATTCGTTAAGCGGGGAGGGGGTACTCGACCGCACTGATTCGTTAAGCGGGGAGGGGGTACTCGACCGCACTGATTCGTTAAGCGGGGAGGGGGTACTCGACCGCACTGATTCGTTAAGCGGGGAGGGGGTACTCGATCGCACGAAATATTAAGCTGGGTACTCAACCGCACGCCGTGTGATGATAGTGACCCCTTCAGCGTTATTTATACGGCAAACTCCATGACCTCCGTGACCTCATTTGAAGGGGGAAGTGTACTTGTCATACATTTACATCTATATGCACTCACCTTATCTTCACATATATAGGTCGCCTCGCACATATAAGAGAATGCATTGGCCTAACAATTTTTTACAATTTTAATAATTTTTTCTTGTATATTCTTTAACAATTTTATAATTTCACCCATACAGAGCCCCAGACAAACATGAGCAGACGACACTCTTCTATATGCTTCTATATATGTGTGGGGCTCCCTGCAGGGTAATGGATGTTTTTTATTTTATGTCCTAAAAATTGTAAGAGAAACATTTATTTAAAAAAAATGATAAAAAAAATTGTTAGGCCAATGCATTCTCTTATATATGCGAGGCGACCTATGGTCGACTCGCATATATAAGAGAATGCATTGGCACAGGGTAAAAAAAATCCATGTACTTGTCATACATTTACATCTATATGCACTCACCTTATCTTCACATGTCCTAATTGGAGGTTATGTTATTCCAAATCATGCCATTTTGTTGTTTTCATAATATCACACTATACTTGCGAAACATGCCACGTATATATGCATGTAACTGTATGTCGTGTATACGTGCAGTATCAATGACCGATTGGTGATGCAAAAAAAGATATGGTTATCTATAGAGGTTATTGGGGGCATGATTCAACCAAGGACACGATATCTCCCAATAGGGGAGTTCTTCAAACTCCCGACTGGTTATTATGACTCGACCTCTTCATTTTGTAAGCATGGATATGTCATAACGAGATGCACACTTTAACCCTTTCGGTGCCAGGGGCCGATCACATCGGCCTAATTTACGGTCTGTAAAATCGGCCCAAAAGAAATATAAAAAATATTTAAAAAACGAGAAATCGACGGAAATTCAGCTTCATATTTTGATTTTAAATTCGAGCTTGGCGGTTCGGTGGTCGGTCACCTAAAAGTCGAAATTTCTCAGCAGTTCATATGCAGATTACTACAATTTGGTATTCCGTGTAATATCCATGCAATGATGCAAGGGTGGATCCTACATGCAGAGACGTGCGTGGGCGCCCCCGGCCTATTTTTCGCCACGTAGTGCAACATTTTGTATCGGAGTGTCGGAAAATATCTCGCCCAGTGCCAAGTTTTCGGCACCCTAAGTTTCAAAACTGACTATTTCTATCAAAAATAAATATAGCAATTCAGACAATTCCGTCTATATGTATAGCGCAAATGAATTATTTACATGAGTCGACTACACCCTGCGTGGTATGTAGTCCGAGCATTCGATAGTACGGAGGTTTGCCTCAGACTATATATATATCGAACAATCAGACTATCGAACGCTCGGACTACATACTGGCGGCAGTATATATCATCATAAAGACATTTATATATATTTACACACTAAGTGTTGTCATCACTAAATCCAGCATTCTGATTGGTCGGCGCCCAGTGGCTAGTTGCAGTTATTTCTCGGTGAATGCGTAACGCCTCATAACACCAAGCTAATAACACCATCGATACGTCATTAGGTTTGGAAAGACGAATGCGTAATGCTTTGGGCGCATTTTGACTCGCGCAGGATTGACTTAATACATCATCGGGTTTCAACATGAAGAGAAATTGTTCCTATTAACTTTTGCCAAGGGTGCTATTGGGTATTTTGGGCTGATCTTGTCACGATACACTTTTCGATTTAAATATATTTACAAAAGCGGCTTTTTCGCTAAATGTATATAAATATAAGGATTAACTGTCATGTGGACTATTTTTATGGAGATGTAACGGTGAGGTAAGTGGACATAACTTGTATGTAAAACCCTTCGGGTTTTACACAAGTTATGTCCACTTACCTCACCGTTACATCTCCATAAAAACAGTCCACATGACAGTTAATCCTTATATAAAGGCATATACGCCATACTACTATGGTATACATGTATACATAGTATATTTTCAAATTATTATAGAAATACAATGCTGATTCGTTTAAAATAGTATATATGCATGGCATTTAGAATTGGCTATGTCTTCCATCACGTGTTGTGTCACCCTATATATATAATTGGAACAAATGTGTGACAATAAGGCATCTTTAGGTGAAGACGATCGTGTTTGAGATTTCGAAAAGCGAGGTACTCAATATTTGGAAAAGCGAGGTACTCAACCGCACTGATTCGTTAAGCGGGGAGGGGGTACTCGACCGCACTGATTCGTTAAGCGGGGAGGGGGTACTCGACCGCACTGATTCGTTAAGCGGGGAGGGGGTACTCGACCGCACGAAATATTAAGCTGGGTACTCAACCGCACACCGTGTGATGATAGTGACCCCTTCGGCGTTATTTCTACGGCAAACTCCATGACCTCCGTGACCTCATTTGAAGGGGGAAGTGTACTTGTCATACATTTACATCTATATGCACTCACCTTATCTTCACATATATAGGTCGCCTCGCACATATAAGAGAATGCATTGGCCTAACAATTTTTTACAATTTTAATAATTTTTTCTTGTATATTCTTTAACAATTTTATAATTTCACCCATACAGAGCCCCAGACAAACATTAGCAGACGACACTCTTCTATATGCTTCTATATATGTGTGGGGCTCCCTGCAGGGTAATGGATGTTTTTTATTTTATGTCCTAAAAATTGTAAGAGAAACATTTATTTAAATAAAATGATAAAAAAAATTGTTAGGCCAATGCATTCTCTTATATATGCGAGGCGACCTATGGTCGACTCGCATATATAAGAGAATGCATTGGCACAGGGTAAAAAAAATCCATGTACTTGTCATACATTTACATCTATATGCACTCACCTTATCTTCACATGTCCTAATTGGAGGTTATGTTATTCCAAATCATGCCATTTTGTTGTTTTCATAATATCACACTATACTTGCGAAACATGCCACGTATATATGCATGTAACTGTATATCGTGTATACGTGCAGTATCAATGACCGATTGGTGATGCAAAAAAAAGATATGGTTATCTATAGAGGTTATTGGGGGCATGATTCAACCAAGGACACGATATCTCCCAATAGGGGAGTTCTTCAAACTCCCGACTGGTTATTATGACTCGACCTCTTCATTTTGTAAGCATGGATATGTCATAACGAGATGCACACTTTAACCCTTTCGGTGCCAGGGGCCGATCACATCGGCCTAATTTACGGTCTGTAAAATCGGCCCAAAAGAAATATAAAAAATTTTTAAAAAACGAGAAATCGACGGAAATTCAGCTTCATATTTTGATTTTAAATTCGAGCTTGGCGGTTCGGTGGTCGATCACATAAAAGTCGAAATTTCTCAGTATACAATGTTCAAAACCGCCAAGCTCGACTGTGAGAGTGATAAATGATAATCATTAAACGTGTTTTCAGATGCAAACTATGTGTAAATGGTGTTTAAAAAGAGAAATCGGCCAAAAATCGACAAGACATCCGAGTCGGCGCAAAAAAGCGAGATTTTCATTCGGTTAACACACCCCCTATTAACCAGCCATCGGTCATCAAAATGTCAAAAATTCTTAATATAAAATTATTATTATATTTGTGAAGAATGATAATCATTTTAAATGTTTTTACATGAAAACTAGCTGGGACGTGTTTTAGAAACGAGAAATCGGCCGAAATTCAGCTTTATATTTTGATTTTGAAAATTCAAGTTTGGCGGTTCGGTGGTCGGTCATCAAAATGTCAAAAATTCTTCGTATATAATGTTAAAAACCGCCAAGCTCGAGTATATTTGTGAAGAATGATAATCATTTTACACGTTTTTACATAAAAAGTAGCTGGAACGTGTTTTAGAAACGAGAAATCTGCGAAAATTCAGCTTCATATTTTGATTTAAAATTCGAGCTTGGCGGTTCGGTGGTCGGTCATCTAAAAGTAAAAAATTCTTCGTATATAATGTTCAAAACGGCCAAGCTCGACTATGAGAGTGATAAATGATAACCATTCAACATGTTTCGAAAAAAAACTTAGTCCAACTGGTGTTTAAAAAGAGAAATCGACCAAAATTCGACAAGAAATCTGCGTAAAAAGACGATGTTTTGATTTTGTGACCACGCCCCCTATTAACCAACCAATCGGGGACATTACTGCCACTATTGTCGATTAATTTACGAAAATGGGCCATATAAGTAATTAACTGGTGCTATTCCCGCATAATTCACACGAAAACAGCGTTTAAAGGGCTTTAAACAAAATTCAAACCGCCAAGCTTGTCTTTTAGTCATCTGCCTTAAAAACTGCCAAGCTTGCATTTTAGCCAATCTCCCTTTTCTAGCTAACTACTGGGTTTTCCCCAAGCAGTGGTCCAGCTAGCTGAGACTGGAATCCGCCTCTGTTATTATAGAAGTGGATATAATCCGTCAGCTAATGTTAGACAAGAAAACCATAGTCAGAAATGGTAACGCCACCAAGATTATAGTATTACATATAAATAGAAATTATAAAAAATACATAAAATATTTATAACAATTGCGTTTAAACAAGTAATCCTTCAAATTATTACTAACAAAGTAAACGACTGTGGGGTCACTCAACAGATTATAAAGATTTGGGCATAGTATACTGTAAATACTAAAATTTAAATGAAATAATTAAAAGATAAAATTTAGCAAGTAGTAAAAGTTAATTTTCTCATTTAATTTTTTGTTTTTGTTTAAATAAAGCAATAATTTAAATGTAACATTTGGTTTTAAAAAAATGATTGACCGTGGCTCTTCCAATAATTGCGCGACTGACCTGGTCAATTGTTCTTAAGAAGTTGTTTTGAGAATTACTATGGAGGTAAATAGTTATGGCTGTGGCTTCGCAAGTAATTAACTTGGTGACGTGATGTTAACAAATCTGAACTCCAGTTAACCAAGGAGGCTTCATACCAAATATAAGAAGAACTAGAATGAAACTGTAATTGCACAGCAATTTCGATACTTCCATGTTCGCCAATGACGGAAATTGTGTCACGTGATAACGCTTCAGTTTTCAGGAGACACATACCAGTATGGTGATACTGTAGCTCATAGTAATAATCGGCAACCACAGATTCTGTCCACCAAATTTCATCAATATCTGCACCAAAAACAATTTGAGATACATACCAACATACCGGAAGTGAAATCAGTAAAATGTATCATATATAGGTAGTACCCACACACCATCCCATACCGCTACCCATAGTAACTTATGCGCCACATGCGCACGTATATAGGTAGTAAACAACCCAACACCCCATCCCACCACCAATAGTATTTTATGCTCTCGTATATTGGTAGTACCCAATCATCATCCCATCCCGCCACCCATAGTATCTTATGCGCCGCAGGCGATAGTATATAGGTAGTACCCAACCACCATCCCATCCCGCCACCCATAGTATCTTATGGGCAATATGCGCTCGTATATTGGTAGTACCCACCCACCACCCCATCCCGCCACCTATAGTATATCATGCGCCACAGGCGCTCGTTTATATGTAGTACCCACCCACCACACCATCCCGCCACCCATAGTATATTATGCACCGCAGGCGTTTGTATATAGGTAGTACCCACCACCACCCCATCCCGCCATCCATATTATCTTATGCGCCGAAGGCGCTCGTATATAGGTAGTATATCATTATAGAGCGCAGATGATGATGCACATAATGCAAAAAGTCCCAACCCAATATCTCAAGCCCTTCTGGATTCCGTATAAAGAGCGTTCATTTATCCTTCGACCAGTAGCAAACTGTTTAACCGGAAGTGTGACCCCTATCGTTTTTCAATATTTTAAAACACACATACAGGCGCAAATAATGAAAAAAATCGGAACCCGATATGTCAAGAAGTTTTGGAGAAGATACGCTGACAACAATAAAACAGATAAAGAGCGTTGTTTCCTAATGTCATGGTCATACAACTTTTCATGTTAGCGGCTCGACTGCATGTACTCAATGGCTATGCAGGTACGAAAATTCAAATCAATTGGCAAAGCCGTTTTGACGATATAAGAAATCAAACATCGATTTTGCAGTTTTGCAAGTCATTCTATGGGTCCGAAAACCCCATAAAAATCAGGTTTTTAAGCAGCTATAACTCGATAAGTTTAAGTCCGATTTAAAACATTTGAGTGGAATAGTGGTCAGCGACAATTGAAGATTATGTCCACCAAATTTCATCAAAATAAGCGCCAAAAGATTTTTGATATACATACCCACACGCCCGTTCTCCCAAACCGGAAGTGATATCCGTTAACTATATATATCATTCGAGAGCGCAGAATTTGCTGCAGATCATGCAAAAAGTCCCAACTCAATATTTCAAACCATTCTGGATTTCCTATAAAGAGCGTTATTTTATACTTCGACCAGTAGCGAACTTTTAAACCGGAAGTGGGAACCCTACCATTTTTTGGTGGTACATAACACACATAAATGAGCAAATAATGAAAAAAGTCCGAACTCGATATCTCAAGCTGTTTAGGAGGAGATACGTTAACAACAATAAAACAGATAAAGAGCGTTGTTTCCAAAGGTCAAGGTCAGACGAAATTCCCTATTAGTGCATCGACTGCATATGTTCAATGCCCATGGAGGTACGGAATTTCAAATCAATTGGCCAAGCCGTTTCGACGACAAAAGTAATCAAACATCGATTTTGAATTTTCAAGGCATTTTAGGGGCACGAAAACCCCATAAAAACCAGGTTTTTAAACAGCCATAACTCTCGAAGTTTATGTCCGATTTTTAAAATTCGAGTTGCATAGTAATCAGTGGCAACTATTGATGACGTCCACCAAATTTCATCAAAATTTGCGCCAAAATAGTTTTGAGATACATACCCACACGCCCGTTATCCCAAACCGGAAGTGCAATCCATTAACTATATATATCGTTATAGAGCGCAGAGTTTGCTGCACATGATACAAAAAGTCCCAACTCAATAGCTCGAGCCATTCTGGATTCCTTATAAAGAACGTTCTTTTAACCTTCGACCCATAGCGAACTTTTAAACCGGAAGTGCGAACCCTATCATTTTTCGGCGGTTCATAACACACATACATGCGCAAATCATGAAAAAAGTCCGAACTCGATATCTCAAGCCGTTTAGGAGGAGATACGTTAACAACAATAAAACCGATAAAGAGCGTTATTTCCAAAGGTCAAGGTCAGACAAAATTCCCTATTTGTACATCGACTTCGTATACTCAATGGCTATGCAGGTACCAAATTTCAAATCAATCGGTCAAGCAATTTCGACGATATAAGAATTCAAACATCGATTTTGCAAGTTACTTTTGTTTCGCGAAAAACCCCCGAATATCAACAAAATGGCGATAACTCCGAAGGCCAAGGTCGTACGAAATTCTCAATAGGCTATTTAGCGAGATCTTCCAAGGTTTTATTCTGAAGAAAAAAACCGCAGGTGAATCGGTTCAGCCGTTCCCGAGATATAAGGGTGTTATTGGAATAATAAGAATAAGAAGAAGAAGAAGAAAAACTAGAATGAAACTGTAATTGCACAGCAATTTCGATACTTCCATGTTCACCAATGACTGAAATTGTGTCACCTGATAGAGCGTCCATATCAGTATGGAGATACTGTAGCTCATAGTTGTTTCTTAAGCTCAAGGTCATACAAAATTCCACATTAGTGCATCGACTGGGTATGTTCAATGGCTATGCAGGTACGCAAAAGTCCCAACTCAATATATCAAGCCATTCTGGATTTCGTATAAAGAGCGTTCTTTTATTATTCGACCATAGTCAACGTGTAAACCGGGAGTGCGACCCCTATCATGTTTTGTTGGTTCATAACAGATGTGCATGCGCAAATAATGAAAAAAGTCCGAACCCGATATCTCAAGCCGTTTAGGAGGAGATACGTTAACAACAATAAAACAGATAAAGAGCGTTGTTTCCAAAGGTCAAGGTTAGACGAAATTCCTTATTTGTGCATCGACTGCGAATGCCCAATGGCTATGGAGGTACATAATTTTAAATCAATTGGCCAAGCCGTTTCAACGATATAAGAAATCAAACATCGATTTTGCAGGTTTGCAAGTCATTCTAGGGGTCCGAAAACCCCATACAAATCAGGTTTTTAAGCAGCCATAACTCGAGAAGTTTAAGTCCGATTTTAAAAATCTGAGAGGAGTAGTGGTCAGTGACAACTAAAGATTATGGCCAACAAATTTCATCAAAATCTGCGCTAAAATAGTTTTAAGATACATACCCACACGCCCGTTCTCCCGAACCGGAAGTGAATTCCGTTAACTAAATATATCGTTCGAGAGCGCAGAATTTGCTGCACATCATGCAAAAAGTCCCAACTCAATATCTCAAGCCGTTCTGGATTCCCTCTAAAGAGCGTTATTTTATCCTTCGACAAGTAGCGAACTTTTAAACCGGAAGTGCGAACCCTATCATTTTTCGGCGGTTCATGACACACATACATGCGCAAATAATGAAAAAAGTCCGAACCCGATATCTCAAGCCGTTTATGAGGAGATCTCTTCACAACAATAAAACAGATAAAGAGCGTTGTACCCAAAGGTCAAGGTCAGACAAAATTCCCTATTAGTTCATCGACTGCCAATGTGCAATGGCTAAGAAGGTTCCGAATTTCAAATCAATCGGCCAAGCCGTTTCGGCGATATAAGAAATCAAACCTCGATTTTGCAAGTCATTTTAGTGGCGCGAAGACCCCCCAAAAATCAACAAAATGTCGATAACTCTGAAGGTCAAGGTCGGAAATAAACCAGGTTTTTAAACAGCCATAACTATCGAAGTTTATGTCCGATTTTTAAAATTCGAGTTGCATAGCAATCAGTGGCATCTACTGATGACGTCTACTAAATGTCATCAAAATATGCGCTAAAATTGTTTTGAGATACATACCCACACGCCCGCTATCCCGAACCGGAAGTGATATCCGTTAACTATATATATCGTTCGATCGCGCAGAGTTTGCTGCACATAATGCAAAAAGTCCCATCTCAATATCTCAAGCCGTTCTAGATTCCCTATAAAGAGCGTTGTTTTATCCTTCGACCAGTAGCGAACTTTTAAACCGGATGTGCGAACCCTATAAGTTTTCGGTGGTTCATAACACATGTACAAGCGCAAATAATGAAAAAAGTCCGAACCCGATAGCTCAAGCCGTTTAGGGGGAGATACGTTAACAACAATAAAACCGATAAAGAGCGTTGTTTCCAAAGGTCAAGGTCAGACGAAATTCCCTATTTGTACATCGACTTCGTATACTCAATGGCTATGCAGGTACCACATTTCAAATCAATCGGTCAAGTCATTTCGACGATATAAGAATTCAAACATCGATTTTGCAAGTTACCTTTGTGTCGCGAAAAAACCCCAAATATCAACAAATAACTCCGAAGGTCAAGGTCGTACGAAATTCTCAATAGGCTATTTAGCGAGATCTTCCAATGTTTTTTTCTGAAGAAAAAAACCGCAGGTGAATCGGTCCAGCCGTTCCCGAGATATAAGGGTGTTATTGGAATAATAAGAATAAGAAGAAGAAGAAAAATAAAAGCCAGAAGAATTACAATATACTTCCATGTTAAAACATGGAAGTATAATAAAAGCCAGAAGAATTACAATATACTTCCATGTTAAAACATGGAAGTATAATTAATAATTCTTTAGAAGTTGTTTTAAGATTTACTATGGAGGGAAAGAATTGTGGTGCTGGCTTCGCAACTATTTGACCTCATTGTAACACATATAAATATTAGTCACTCAGGCAATAGATGTATCTCTTCTGTATATTAAGTTATTGGGTCTTACGTGTCTTGAGATGTCTAAATAGTTTTCGATGGACAGATCGCGCAAGGGACCCACGCCAATCTTCTCTGTTGGGATTCCAATTGTTGGCTCATTAAATATGCACATATGCTTAAGATACAGTCGCACGATCCCGTAAGTCGGGTTTTGGATCCAAGTTAATGAAAATATCATTGAAATAATCGGTTTCCCCCAATAAACATCCATATATTCAATATACATGTTTTGGAGCAGAATTAGGCAGTCCATATTGGACGCCATCATGGAATTTATTTTGTTTTGTTTTAATTTTCACACATAATTAATAGTTATGTGGACGGAGTTCTCATTAAACCTCACATCCTTGTATTGGTTACAGTAATGCCCAAAGTAATTGACCACTTAACCACATCAGAATTATTGGTAATTTTTCAGGATTTGAAACCCTGAAAATTTACCAATAATTTGCTGTGGTCAAGTGGTCAATTACTTTGAACATTACTGTATGAGGATGGAGTTATCATTGAACCTCAAATCCTTATATTGGTTACAGTAATGCCCAAAGTAATTGACCACTTAACCACAGCAGTATTATAGGTATTTTTCAGCATTTACAATCCTGACAAATTACCCATTATTCTGCTGTGGTCAAGTGGTCAATTGTTTTGAACATTACTGTATGATGATTGAGTTATCATTAAACCTCAAATCCTTATATTGGTTACAGTAATGCCCAAAGTAATTGACCCTTTAACCACAGCATAATTATGGGTAATTTTTCAGGATTTAGAATCATGAAAAAATACACACAAATTTGCTGCGATTAAGTGATCAATTACTTTGGACATTACTGTATGTAGATGGAGTTAAACCTCACATCAGTGTGTTGGGAATCTGGACCTTGACTTGGGACCTTTGGTTTTTAACGCAACAAATGCGCGTACACCTTATGCACACATTTCTTATGTAACCAGAGTTTTTCTTGGATAAGATGAGTTTGAAGCCTGCTTACATTTCAAAATGTTGTCAGTTTTGTATTGTCTGCAGCGAACTCGACGCGTTGAAGCAAAAGTTACAAAAGATAAAATGTGTATGTGACGAGACTATAAGACAAATGAAAAAATAAATTGAGGTAGGGGTGGGCGATACAGGGAACTAAGGGTTGAACCGATATAAATTTGTAGAGCGATAACGACCAATGTTTACATATTATGCATATCACCTCTACTGTTGCAACAAGGCTATAAAATAGGGGGGTGTCAGAATCTTAGTCATCTCTATATAGTGCCAGAATAGTCATTTATGGAGTTCTATAAGATGTTGGGTTGGTTATATGGACTCGGAGAAAAGGGGTTTGTACCGATGAACTGACATAAATTAGTGGATCAATGTTGCCATGTAATGCATCGCGACTGTACTAAAGCAGCAATGATATAAAATTGAGGAGGGGGGGTCTGAAATTATCTCTATAGATGGCACCAGGATTATATAGAAAGGAAAAGCAATTGATATACGTATACAGTATACTATAGTAATACCATAGACATATAAGTACAAGTATCACGAAATAGAATATTACGTAACATGACTATATACCGATGAAAGAAATAAATAAATTGGACCGGGATTAGAGGTTGGGTTGGTTATATGTGGATAATTGGATATGGAATTCATACCGATGAAACGATACAAACTAGTGGAGCGATAAAGACCGATGTTGACACTTAGTCAGGCTACGCGGGGGAAATAGGGGTTGATACGATAGACCGAAATAAATTTGTCGAGTGATAATGACCAATGTTGACGTATAAAGTAACGCGACTGTACTGTCACACAATTATCAGGGTGAACCGGTCAAATATGGACTCTAGTGCCCAATATCGAACAGCTCAGAAAACATTTGCAGGGCCATAAAATTTATTTAACATGGCATCTGCCTTATACAAATCCTTTTATGTCGATAAATCTCTTATTTTTCAAACATTTAAGCTCAGACTTGGTGTCTGTGTTTGGGATACTTATTTATTCCTAAAATGACAGGGTACAGCACGTAATTATGTTTTAGATCGAAGAAATGATTTTTTTTTTCGATGATAAAATTTAACAAAGGATTTCCCATTAAAATCGATTTATGTCTATAAAACTGTCATTTTTCAAAATTTTGAGCTGAAACTTGGTCTATATGTGTGTAATACTACTATATTCTTAAAATGACAGAGTTCAGCGCGTAATTATATTTTAGATGGAAGAAATTGAATTTGTTTTCGATAATAAATTTGTAGCGTGGACGGGTCATCGAGTGCGCTCAATTTGTAAACAAAGTTTTGTCAATAGTCGTTTTGGTCAAACTATCCAATTTAGACCGGGACAGCAGATCCGAATAGTAGCTAAGATGTATTTAGATAGAATTATCAAAAGAATTTGACCGATCAGGGTAGATTTTAAGAGAATCGAGTGGAGAAATCTTGGTGATAATTCCAGAAAATAAAAATGAGGGAGAAACACAATTAAACTACCACAATGCACTTCACTAAACTACGGGTTCCCAATGGGTTACACATTATTTTCAGTCTACCAGATTATTTATATTTTCAACAACAAGTGACTTTAAGTTTACAATTTCAGCCTGTCCTGACTCTATCGATACGATTTATCACATTTTCAAAAACATATTGTACACCGGTGGCGTTAACTTTACAATTTAAGCATCTACGTGATTATATCGGTACGATTGAGTAAGGTACAAATAAAAATATATAAAAATACACCAGGGGCTCCCAATAGGTGATATATTATTTTCAGGCTATCAGAGTATTTATATTTTCAACAACATATTATTACACCGGTGACTTTAAGTTTACAATTTCAGCCTGTCCTGACCCTATGGATACGATTTATCAAAAACGTATTATACACCGGTGCCGTTAACTTTACAATTTCAGCATATACGTGATTCTATTGGTACGATTGAGTAAGGTACAAAAAATCTCTAAGAATACATTCGCCCTGTCAACCACACAATATCAAAATCACAGAAACTAGATACACCACATGTGGCGTAATAAGATATCTGATATTGCTCATTTGTGAAATACTGGGCAACGGTTTTCTGATTGAGACACATGATGACTGATGTGTCTGCAATGGCACATGGGTGCATAAGGTGTATAGGTCCTCCTAGCCATTGTTTCCACGGTCGATTGAGCTTGATATTGATGCGAGACATGTCGATTGCCCGTGATCCATCCCGTTACTTGCAATGGTACGTTTTTATGGGAGGCCCTTTTCACATTTTTATTTATTTAAGCTCAAATATTTGCGCTTGGTGCGCGAATAACCTCTATCATTTGCGCTTATTTACGCTTAACTGGAAATCCTTTGCGCTTAAGAGCAAATAGATCATATTTACGCTTAAGCACAAATAAAAATTAATATACATTGATTCCTCCTTGAATTAATTTTAAATGGCACAGGCCTAAACACATCACTAAAGTTGATATAGCCCCAGTAACCCCAAGATGTTTTATGACCATGGAAATGGTAGAGATCTGTGCAGGATATGTGTCTTTTATATAATATACTATATACTCTGGGATGGAGACACACATTCTTTGGGACAGGGATACTGATATTATGAAAATAGGGGTATTTCCCCTATTTCAAGTCAACAAGTACACCATATGAGGGAAGCAAACCCCCAGTAACCCCTAATTTCCTATATATGGCCATGGAAATGGTATATTTCTGTGCAGGAGATGTCCCTTTAATACAATATACTTGAGCCCTGTGAGTGAGGCACCAATTCTTGGAACACCAGGGACAGAGATGCTGATATGCATATGGATTTGTTTTCTTCAACTTTCCAGTCTGTATGGGGCTACTGCTATGGGCCCATGATAATATAATATGAGATGGACTCAATCATTCACATCAGAGGGATGTAAGGGATCGCAAATCGCAAATAAATTGATAGACACATATTTGCGCTTAATTGCAAATGGTTGATGCTTAAGCGCAAATAAATAATAAATGTGAAAAGGCTCTCCCATACGTTTTGCTTACCTCATAGGGTTTACTTATTAATTTAAATCAGGGAAAAAACCCTATTTTCATATTATCAGCATCCCTGTCTCAAAAGTGCTATCGCAAAAGTCCCAACTAATATATACAGTTGATAATATAATGCTATCACAAGTCGCTCCAACCAAAACAGAAGATAATACTATTGCGAGTCAGCAATTTTGATAAAGAAGTCTGGCTAGCTCCCCACCCATCCAGACCAATGAAGTCAAAAGGTGATATGTCAATAGGAGTTAAGGTTAAGTTAGGGATAAACCTATTTATTATCATGGGTGTTTAGTTACATATAACAATGAATTGTGCTTAAGTGCAATTAATAGCGCTTAAGCACAATTCATAATTAAATGTGAATTTGGCCTCCCATAAAAACAACTATCATGGCACTTGGGTCCGTGAAGTTAGCACAACATTCATTCAACATTCGTGTGAAGTTGGCACAACAATCAACATTCGTTCAACATCCGATTTTTTCAACGTGAATGGATTAAGTGGGTCGTATACATAGCATGCACCCATATGAATAATTAGAGTATTCGATACTTCGATGCT
This sequence comes from Siphonodentalium dalli, assembly GCA_032622095.1. Classification (NCBI taxonomy): domain Eukaryota; kingdom Metazoa; phylum Mollusca; class Scaphopoda; order Gadilida; family Siphonodentaliidae; genus Siphonodentalium; species Siphonodentalium dalli. Next base: position 14,716,325 of record CP136062.1, read on the forward strand.
CATTTTTGAGCAATTTTAACATTCGATTTTTCTTGTACATAAATTGTTTGTAACGTTAATGGATTTAGTGGGTCGTATGTATACATGTATATAGCACTCCTATCAAAATGAGTATTGGATACTTTGATGCTCATTTTTGAGGAATTTCAATTCCGGGGGAGAGAGATGGGCACATCTTATACGCATGATCGCCGCGGCGGATCGGGCCCATATAATGGCATATATGCATGATCGGATCGGGCCCATATAATGGCATATATATGCATGATCGGATCGGGCCCATATAATGGCATATATGCATGATCGGATCGGGCCCATATAATGGCATATATACATGATCGGATCGGGCCCATATAATGGCATATATGCATGATCGGATCGGGCCCATATAATGGCATATATATGCATGATCGGATCGGGCCCATATTATAAGTTACAGTGCGAGTTGTTGCCGGATACGGTGTCATATGAGGCGAAGTGAGATTAATATCGGGCGAGGCGCTAGCCGAGCCCGATATTAATCTCGCTGAGCCTCATATGTCACCGTAGCCGGCAACAACGAGCCCTGTAACGATTTTATCATGTCACCCACATATCATGTTTTCCGTGTGATAATTTGAATTACTTATACGAAGTTCATTACCTGCCAGTAAGTAAATTTGTTGTCTATGGCTATTACCTTATGTGACGTCACAGTGACGCGTAATGGGCGTTGAACGTCAACGCATTGAGTCAATGGCTAATCACCAGAAGCAGGACAACAAACTTGAGTTTGATAGTTAATTTATGAGTGTTTAGAATTTCTCAAATATATCACATGCATGTTTTTGTATATGGCACTATGTCTTTAAATTAACAGAACTTGATTTCCGACAGATATCCCTTTTCTTGGCGCCAAAATATACCGAAAATATACCCGAGGCGGCAGAGTTCCATGAAAAACAAAATGGCGGACATCGACCCCACATGGGAACCTTGATGGGGGATATGGATTCCATATGGGACGGGCTACAAAGATGACGACCCGATGCCTCCTGATATGCCTCTACAAACGGAGCGTCCTCATTGGTCGATCCAACCAGGTGACATGATAAAATGGCATATATGCATGATCGGATCGGGCCCATATAATGGCATATATGCATGATCGGATCGGGCCCATATAATGGCATATATGCATGATCGGATCGGGCCCATATAATGGCATATATGCATGATCGGATCGGGCCCATATAATGGCATATATGCATGATCGGATCGGGCCCATATAATGGTATATATGTAGGGATTGTACCCTGATGGTACCTTAATTCTCCATAGGGCCCATGACTATCAGCATGTGTGGTTTTCGCTGGCGAATGTTGAACAGAAAGAACATGCAACATTCGTTCAACATTCGCGTGAAGTTGGCACAACATTCAACATTCGTTCAACATTCGATTTTTCTTGTACATAAGTTTTTTTTTAACGTGAATGGATTAAGTGGGTCGTATATATAGCACTCCTATCAAAATTAGAGTATTCGATACTTCGATGCTCATTAGTTCCAGCTTAACCTGAGTTCCTCTTGTGACATCATAGCCGTACAAACACGTCCTCCATCAGTAATTCTTGATGTGTGCATGTCAATTTTATCTATACTAAGTAGGCACAGGTCTGAAAAAAATCTTGATATAGTTAGGGAACGTACTTGCTTCAGAAATTTGACACTGCATGGGCATTAAGGGAACCTTACAATTACAATTTCATGAAGTTGTGGGCTGTAAAAATACCAGGTGTATGTCCAGTTTGACATTGGTTCACCCAGAGTTGGCCTAAACTCCACACATGTTTTTGGACATTCCCAATACATGAATACAGGAAATAAACTTAGAGTTAAATCAAAAGTTTATTTGGACGAAATGCATCACAATCTGTGAAAAAAAAGATTTACAAAACAAATATTTGGAAGAACTCACTCACAATACCCCACGGGGGATAAAATGAAAGACAAGACAGTGTGGTTTAGTACAACATGAATGTATAGGTCTTTTATGAATGTTTCTTTGATTCTATATACAAATGAAGGGACAAAATTAACCGAAGAGCATCTTAAAGTGGTACTGTATGTTCCGCTTCGGTATCGGGTTAATAACACCAAGACATAAGATATCAATGGAATGGTCTTTCAACACTTCCCACAGCTATCCCACATGTTTGCAATCAATGTTTTATCATGTTTCTTGAGATTTGAGGTAGTGTTTGCGCAAAGGGGGTGGTGTTCGGAGAATATTTGCACGCTTTCTGAAACATTATGGGGAACCCCAAACATCTCGCGAGGTGGTAAATTAAATACTTTGTTACGTTATATCTAGCCATTTCCATGTATTTGGGGTTTGTTGGTACTAAATATTTTTGCCAAAGCTACCAAAAATAAAATATAGCCTTGGTATGTTTACAGCTCAATGGCCGAGTTGTCATTACTGATTGGCAGAGTTTCCATTGTTGCTTGCAGTGCGCCTTAGGTTTTGGATGATATTTGGACAATATTCTATCATACAACAGAGGCTCTGGATAATGTTCGTGTGTATAAAACACATGAAGTAAGCCACATTGGAAGCATTTTCTTTGACATTCGAGGAAAAATGGGGACAATGTTTGCAATTTAGGCAGGAGTCTTATTTTTGTGACAAGGATTGGTTACACCATACATGTTATTCCTGGTGCTGTAGGGCGCAGGGGACATTCAAAAATGATCGGGATTGAGGCTTAAATACACCAACATGCCGGTGGTATATATTTGGGGGGGGCGAAAAATCTCATTTATCAGAGTTTTCATGCTCATCGGCAGATGTTCAAGCTCATCGGCAGATGCATCGATTACACGGTGTGTCTGTGGCAATTTAATTTGCTATGAAAATCAAATTAATAAACACAACCAAATCAATGAATGAGTGTGTATAAAAGTGGGGACTATTGATTTAAACTTAACAACTGGGTACTTATTCAAATATCCAGACACTTTTGTTGATTATCACTATAAATTAGGGACATGTCCAAAAATGGCTACAAGAACATTAAGTTAATTTGACTATTTCAAGCATAAATATCTCACTGCATGCAAATTTTCAAAAGACAATCAATGAGTGAGCCCATATTATCTTAAAAGGTTCCATATGATTATAGCATTTGTTTATCGCAAGTTATTTCAAATATTATACAAATTGCAGCATACCTCCAAGGCCAAGAGTTGCTTTAAGTTAATATTTATCAGAGAGAAGTATACATGTCATTTAGAAATCTACTTCCCAATGAACAATACATATGTGGCAATTTAATTTGCTATGAAGAAGATAAAATTAACAAACACAACCAAATCAATGAATTACAGTGTGTAAAAGTGGGGACTGTGGATTTAAACTTAACTGGGAAGTTATTTAAATATCCCGACACTTTTGTTGGTTATCACAAACTATAATTTAGAAACATGTCCGAAAATGGCTACAATAATCTCAAATTAATCCTTTCAGAGAGCAGCATGTACTTCATTTAGAAATCAACTTTCCACTGAATTCATTTGTTACATTGTAGTTTGTGATAAAGAATGTAATAATGATAATCAACTTAAATGCCTGGAGCTTTGGATAAGTTCCCAGTTGTTAAGTTTAAATCAATAGTCCCCACTTGTACACACTGTATTCATGGACTCGGTTGTGTTTGTTAATTATAGAGACATGTCCAAAAATGGCTACAAGAACATTAAGTTAATATTTATCAGAGAGAATCATACACATCATTTAACAAGAGCACGCCGTCGGGCGTGGGCACAATATGCCCTTACTGGAGTAAAGTGGGGTAAGGTTTAATTCATTCGTTTGAAACTTGGTTCAGTTCACTCGATTCAATCTAAAGTTATCATCTGGAAACCGCATATCAGGTCAAATCTGAGTCGAAAAAGGGACATAACTCAGTCAAAAGCATGCGGACAAAACCCATTATTAACTTGATCTGTATTTTGGGGTGATAAACTAACATACCGAATTTGGTTCAGTTCACTCGATTCAATCTTAAAGTTATCATCCGGAAACGATAAATCAGGTGAAATCTTTAGAAGTCGAAAAAGGGGCATAACTCTGTAAAAATCATGCGGACGAAACCCATATAAGAACTTGATCTGTATTTTGCTATGTAACATATGTAACATATGTAACATACCAAATTTGGTTCAGTTCACTCAATTCAATCTAAAGTTATCATCCGGAAACCGCAAATCGGGTAAAAACTAAGTCGAAAAAGGGGCATAATTAAGTCAAAATCATGCGGACGAAACCCATATTCGAACTTGATCTGTGTTTTGGTGTGGTAAACTGTTAACATACCAAATTTGGTTCAGTTCACTCGATTCAATCTAAAGTTATCATCCGGAAACCAAATACGGACGGACGATGGACGGACAACCCATTTCCATAATACAACCTTTTTTTTCAAAAGGGCGTATAAAAATCTACTTACCAATGAACAATATATCTGTGGAAATTTAATTTGCCATGAAGATTATAAAATTATCAAACACAACCAAATCAATGAATTACAGTGTGTAATAAGTGGGGACTATTGATTTAAACTTAACTAGGAACTTATCTAAATCACTATACATTAGTCACACGTCCCGAAATGGCTACAAGAACCTTAATTTAAGGCCATACAAAAAATACGTTGTCTGTTTCTCAGATAATTTTGTTCTCAAGTTGAGCAGACAGGCAGATTTATATTTTTAGAATTTATGACTGAATATCAGTGGCAGCCGCAGGCATGGGTTTTCTTGCTAAATTTAATACTGAAAACTAGTGTGCAGGACTGCAGGTGGCTTTTTAACCAATAACTAATCAGTGTTAAGTAAAAAGTTTTGTTTATAATATTAAATTGGTAACTGTTTTTATTATTATTAAACATAACATTATAGACTACTTTAACCTATGCAGATTCCATGTAATATTCTTAAAGTATTAGCCAACAAATTCTAATACAGTAGAATGTCGATCACACAAACGTCGTTCTCTCGACCAGTTTTCATATTAAGCCTATAGTTTCTGACTTCGTTCTCTCGACCAGTTTTCCTATTAAGCCTATAGTTTCTGACTTCGTTCTCTCGACCAGTTTTCCTATTAAGCCTATAGTTTCTGACTTCGTTCTCTCGACCAGTTTTCCTATTAAGCCTATAGTTTCTGACTTCGTTCTCTCGACCAGTTTTCCTATTAAGCCTATAGTTTCTGACTTCGTTCTCTCGACCAGTTTTCCTATTAAGCCTATAGTTTCTGACTTCGTTCTCTCGACCAGTTTTCCTATTAAGCCTATAGTTTCTGACTTCGTTCTCTCGACCAGTTTTCCTATTAAGCCTATAGTTTCTGACTTCGTTCTCTCGACCAGTTTTCCTATTAAGCCTATAGTTTCTGACTTCGTTCTCTCGACCAGTTTTCCTATTAAGCCTATAGTTTCTGACTTCGTTCTCTCGACCAGTTTTCCTATTAAGCCTATAGTTTCTGACTTCGTTCTCTCGACCAGTTTTCCTATTAAGCCTATAGTTTCTGACTTCGTTCTCTCGACCAGTTTTCCTATTAAGCCTATAGTTTCTGACTTCGATCTCTCGACCAGTTTTCCTATTAAGCCTATAGTTTCTGACTTCGTTCTCTCGACCAGTTTTCCTATTAAGCCTATAGTTTCTGACGTCGTTCTCTCGACCAGTTTTCCTATTAAGCCTATAGTTTCTGACTTCGTTCTCTCGACCAGTTTTCCTATTAAGCCTATAGTTTCTGACTTCGTTCTCTCGACCAGTTTTCCTATTAAGCCTATAGTTTCTGACTTCGTTCTCTCGACCAGTTTTCCTATTAAGCCTATAGTTTCTGACTTCGTTCTCTCGACCAGTTTTCCTATTAAGCCTATAGTTTCTGACTTCGTTCTCTCGACCAGTTTTCCTATTAAGCCTATAGTTTCTGACTTCGTTCTCTCGACCAGTTTTCCTATTAAGCCTATAGTTTCTGACTTCGTTCTCTCGACCAGTTTTCCTATTAAGCCTATAGTTTCTGACTTCGTTCTCTCGACCAGTTTTCCTATTAAGCCTATAGTTTCTGACTTCGTTCTCTCGACCAGTTTTCCTATTAAGCCTATAGTTTCTGACTTCGTTCTCTCGACCAGTTTTCCTATTAAGCCTATAGTTTCTGACTTCGTTCTCTCGACCAGTTTTCCTATTAAGCCTATAGTTTCTGACTTCGTTCTCTCGACCAGTTTTCCTATTAAGCCTATAGTTTCTGACTTCGTTCTCTCGACCAGTTTTCCTATTAAGCCTATAGTTTCTGACTTCGTTCTCTCGACCAGTTTTCCTATTAAGCCTATAGTTTCTGACTTCGTTCTCTCGACCAGTTTTCCTATTAAGCCTATAGTTTCTGACTTCGTTCTCTCGACCAGTTTTCCTATTAAGCCTATAGTTTCTGACTTCGTTCTCTCGACCAGTTTTCCTATTAAGCCTATAGTTTCTGACTTCGATCTCTCGACCAGTTTTCCTATTAAGCCTATAGTTTCTGACTTCGTTCTCTCGACCAGTTTTCCTATTAAGCCTATAGTTTCTGACGTCGTTCTCTCGACCAGTTTTCCTATTAAGCCTATAGTTTCTGACTTCGTTCTCTCGACCAGTTTTCCTATTAAGCCTATAGTTTCTGACTTCGTTCTCTCGACCAGTTTTCCTATTAAGCCTATAGTTTCTGACTTCGTTCTCTCGACCAGTTTTCCTATTAAGCCTATAGTTTCTGACTTCGTTCTCTCGACCAGTTTTCCTATTAAGCCTATAGTTTCTGACTTCGTTCTCTCGACCAGTTTTCCTATTAAGCCTATAGTTTCTGACTTCGTTCTCTCGACCAGTTTTCCTATTAAGCCTATAGTTTCTGACTTCGTTCTCTCGACCAGTTTTCCTATTAAGCCTATAGTTTCTGACTTCGTTCTCTCGACCAGTTTTCCTATTAAGCCTATAGTTTCTGACTTCGTTCTCTCGACCAGTTTTCCTATTAAGCCTATAGTTTCTGACTTCGTTCTCTCGACCAGTTTTCCTATTAAGCCTATAGTTTCTGACTTCGATCTCTCGACCAGTTTTCCTATTAAGCCTATAGTTTCTGACTTCGTTCTCTCGACCAGTTTTCCTATTAAGCCTATAGTTTCTGACTTCGTTCTCTCGACCAGTTTTCCTATTAAGCCTATAGTTTCTGACTTCGTTCTCTCGACCAGTTTTCCTATTAAGCCTATAGTTTCTGACTTCGATCGCTCGACCAGTTTTCATATTAAGCCTATAGTTTCTGACTTCGTTCTCTCGACCAGTTTTCATATTAAGCCTATAGTTTCTGACTTCGTTCTCTCGACCAGTTTTCCTATTAAGCCTATAGTTTCTGACTTCGTTCTCTCGACCAGTTTTCCTATTAAGCCTATAGTTTCTGACTTCGTTCTCTCGACCAGTTTTCCTATTAAGCCTATAGTTTCTGACTTCGATCTCTCGACCAGTTTTCATATTAAGCCTATAGTTTCTGACTTCGTTCTCTCGACCAGTTTTCATATTAAGCCTATAGTTTCTGACTTCGTTCTCTCGACCAGTTTTCCTATTAAGCCTATAGTTTCTGACTTCGATCTCTCGACCAGTTTTCATATTAAGCCTATAGTTTCTGACTTCGTTCTCTCGACCAGTTTTCATATTAAGCCTATAGTTTCTGACTTCGTTCTCTCGACCAGTTTTCCTATTAAGCCTATAGTTTCTGACTTCGTTCTCTCGACCAGTTTTCCTATTAAGCCTATAGTTTCTGACTTCGATCTCTCGACCAGTTTTCATATTAAGCCTATAGTTTCTGACTTCGTTCTCTCGACCAGTTTTCATATTAAGCCTATAGTTTCTGACTTCGTTCTCTCGACCAGTTTTCCTATTAAGCCTATAGTTTCTGACTTCGATCTCTCGACCAGTTTTCATATTAAGCCTATAGTTTCTGACTTCGTTCTCTCGACCAGTTTTCATATTAAGCCTATAGTTTCTGACTTCGTTCTCTCGACCAGTTTTCCTATTAAGCCTATAGTTTCTGACTTCGTTCTCTCGACCAGTTTTCCTATTAAGCCTATAGTTTCTGACTTCGATCTCTCGACCAGTTTTCATATTAAGCCTATAGTTTCTGACTTCGTTCTCTCGACCAGTTTTCATATTAAGCCTATAGTTTCTGACTTCGTTCTCTCGACCAGTTTTCCTATTAAGCCTATAGTTTCTGACTTCGTTCTCTCGACCAGTTTTCCTATTAAGCCTATAGTTTCTGACTTCGATCTCTCGACCAGTTTTCATATTAAGCCTATAGTTTCTGACTTCGTTCTCTCGACCAGTTTTCATATTAAGCCTATAGTTTCTGACTTCGTTCTCTCGACCAGTTTTCCTATTAAGCCTATAGTTTCTGACTTCGTTCTCTCGACCAGTTTTCCTATTAAGCCTATAGTTTCTGACTTCGTTCTCTCGACCAGTTTTCCTATTAAGCCTATAGTTTCTGACTTCGTTCTCTCGACCAGTTTTCCTATTAAGCCTATAGTTTCTGACTTCGTTCTCTCGACCAGTTTTCCTATTAAGCCTATAGTTTCTGACTTCGATCTCTCGACCAGTTTTCATATTAAGCCTATAGTTTCTGACTTCGTTCTCTCGACCAGTTTTCCTATTAAGCCTATAGTTTCTGACTTCGTTCTCTCGACCAGTTTTCCTATTAAGCCTATAGTTTCTGACTTCGATCTCTCGACCAGTTTTCATATTAAGCCTATAGTTTCTGACTTCGTTCTCTCGACCAGTTTTCCTATTAAGCCTATAGTTTCTGACTTCGTTCTCTCGACCAGTTTTCCTATTAAGCCTATAGTTTCTGACTTCGTTCTCTCGACCAGTTTTCCTATTAAGCCTATAGTTTCTGACTTCGTTCTCTCGACCAGTTTTCCTATTAAGCCTATAGTTTCTGACTTCGTTCTCTCGACCAGTTTTCCTATTAAGCCTATAGTTTCTGACGTCGATCGCTCGACCAGTTTTCATATTAAGCCTATAGTTTCTGACTTCGTTCTCTCGACCAGTTTTCATATTAAGCCTATAGTTTCTGACTTCGATCTCTCGACCAGTTTTCCTATTAAGCCTATAGTTTCTGACTTCGTTCTCTCGACCAGTTTTCCTATTAAGCCTATAGTTTCTGACTTCGATCTCTCGACCAGTTTTCCTATTAAGCCTATAGTTTCTGACTTCGTTCTCTCGACCAGTTTTCCTATTAAGCCTATAGTTTCTGACTTCGTTCTCTCGTAGTTCGATCTCTCGACCATTGCCTATAGTTTCTGACTTCGTTCTCTCGACCAGTTTTCCTATTAAGCCTATAGTTTCTGACTTCGATCTCTCGACCAGTTTTCCTATTAAGCCTATAGTTTATGACTTCGTTCTCTCGACCAGTTTTCCTATTAAGCCTATAGTTTCTGACTTCGTTCTCTCGACCAGTTTTCCTATTAAGCCTATAGTTTCTGACTTCGATCTCTCGACCAGTTTTCCTATTAAGCCTATAGTTTCTGACTTCGTTCTCTCGACCAGTTTTCCTATTAAGCCTATAGTTTCTGACTTCGTTCTCTCGACCAGTTTTCCTATTAAGCCTATAGTTTCTGACTTCGTTCTCTCGACCAGTTTTCCTATTAAGCCTATAGTTTCTGACTTCGTTCTCTCGACCAGTTTTCCTATTAAGCCTATAGTTTCTGACTTCGTTCTCTCGACCAGTTTTCCTATTAAGCCTATAGTTTCTGACTTCGTTCTCTCGACCAGTTTTCCTATTAAGCCTATAGTTTCTGACTTCGATCTCTCGACCAGTTTTCCTATTAAGCCTATAGTTTCTGACTTCGTTCTCTCGACCAGTTTTCCTATTAAGCCTATAGTTTCTGACTTCGTTCTCTCGACCAGTTTTCATATTAAGCCTATAGTTTCTGACTTCGTTCTCTCGACCAGTTTTCCTATTAAGCCTATAGTTTCTGACTTCGATCTCTCGACCAGTTTTCCTATTAAGCCTATAGTTTCTGACTTCGTTCTCTCGACCAGTTTTCATATTAAGCCTATAGTTTCTGACTTCGTTCTCTCGACCAGTTTTCCTATTAAGCCTATAGTTTCTGACTTCGATCTCTCGACCAGTTTTCCTATTAAGCCTATAGTTTCTGACTTCGTTCTCTCGACCAGTTTTCCTATTAAGCCTATAGTTTCTGACTTCGTTCTCTCGACCAGTTTTCCTATTAAGCCTATAGTTTATGACTTCGTTCTCTCGACCAGTTTTCATATTAAGCCTATAGTTTCTGACTTCGTTCTCTCGACCAGTTTTCATATTAAGCCTATAGTTTCTGACTTCGTTCTCTCGACCAGTTTTCCTATTAAGCCTATAGTTTCTGACTTCGATCTCTCGACCAGTTTTCCTATTAAGCCTATAGTTTCTGACTTCGTTCTCTCGACCAGTTTTCCTATTAAGCCTATAGTTTCTGACGTCGATCGCTCGACCAGTTTTCCTATTAAGCCTATAGTTTCTGACTTCGATCGCTCGACCAGTTTTCCTATTAAGCCTATAGTTTCTGACGTCGATCGCTCGACCAGTTTTCCTATTAAGCCTATAGTTTCTGACTTCGTTCTCTCGACCAGTTTTCCTATTAAGCCTATAGTTTCTGACTTCGATCGCTCGACCAGTTTTCCTATTAAGCCTATAGTTTCTGACTTCGTTCTCTCGACCAGTTTTCCTATTAAGCCTATAGTTTCTGACTTCGTTCTCTCGACCAGTTTTCCTATTAAGCCTATAGTTTCTGACTTCGATCTCTCGACCAGTTTTCCTATTAAGCCTATAGTTTCTGACTTCGTTCTCTCGACCAGTTTTCCTATTAAGCCTATAGTTTCTGACTTCGTTCTCTCGACCAGTTTTCCTATTAAGCCTATAGTTTCTGACTTCGATCTCTCGACCAGTTTTCCTATTAAGCCTATAGTTTCTGACTTCGTTCTCTCGACCAGTTTTCATATTAAGCCTATAGTTTCTGACTTCGTTCTCTCGACCAGTTTTCCTATTAAGCCTATAGTTTCTGACTTCGATCTCTCGACCAGTTTTCCTATTAAGCCTATAGTTTCTGACTTCGTTCTCTCGACCAGTTTTCCTATTAAGCCTATAGTTTCTGACTTCGTTCTCTCGACCAGTTTTCCTATTAAGCCTATAGTTTCTGACTTCGATCTCTCGACCAGTTTTCCTATTAAGCCTATAGTTTCTGACTTCGTTCTCTCGACCAGTTTTCATATTAAGCCTATAGTTTCTGACTTCGTTCTCTCGACCAGTTTTCATATTAAGCCTATAGTTTCTGACTTCGTTCTCTCGACCAGTTTTCATATTAAGCCTATAGTTTCTGACTTCGTTCTCTCGACCAGTTTTCCTATTAAGCCTATAGTTTCTGACTTCGTTCTCTCGACCAGTTTTCCTATTAAGCCTATAGTTTCTGACTTCGATCTCTCGACCATGTTTTCCTATTAAGCCTATAGTTTATGACTTCGTTCTCTCGACCAGTTTTCATATTAAGCCTATAGTTTCTGACTTCGTTCTCTCGACCAGTTTTCCTATTAAGCCTATAGTTTCTGACTTCGATCTCTCGACCATGTTTTCCTATTAAGCCTATAGTTTCTGACTTCGTTCTCTCGACCAGTTTTCATATTAAGCCTATAGTTTCTGACTTCGTTCTCTCGACCAGTTTTCCTATTAAGCCTATAGTTTCTGACTTCGATCTCTCGACCATGTTTTCCTATTAAGCCTATAGTTTATGACTTCGTTCTCTCGACCAGTTTTCCTATTAAGCCTATAGTTTCTGACTTCGTTCTCTCGACCAGTTTTCCTATTAAGCCTATAGTTTCTGACTTCGATCTCTCGACCAGTTTTCATATTAAGCCTATAGTTTCTGACTTCGTTCTCTCGACCAGTTTTCCTATTAAGCCTATAGTTTCTGACTTCGATCTCTCGACCAGTTTTCATATTAAGCCTATAGTTTCTGACTTCGTTCTCTCGACCAGTTTTCCTATTAAGCCTATAGTTTCTGACTTCGATCTCTCGACCAGTTTTCCTATTAAGCCTATAGTTTCTGACTTCGTTCTCTCGACCAGTTTTCCTATTAAGCCTATAGTTTCTGACTTCGTTCTCTCGACCAGTTTTCCTATTAAGCCTATAGTTTCTGACTTCGATCTCTCGACCAGTTTTCATATTAAGCCTATAGTTTCTGACTTCGTTCTCTCGACCAGTTTTCCTATTAAGCCTATAGTTTCTGACTTCGATCTCTCGACCAGTTTTCATATTAAGCCTATAGTTTCTGACTTCGTTCTCTCGACCAGTTTTCCTATTAAGCCTATAGTTTCTGACTTCGATCTCTCGACCAGTTTTCCTATTAAGCCTATAGTTTCTGACTTCGATCTCTCGACCAGTTTTCATATTAAGCCTATAGTTTCTGACTTCGTTCTCTCGACCAGTTTTCCTATTAAGCCTATAGTTTCTGACTTCGATCTCTCGACCAGTTTTCCTATTAAGCCTATAGTTTCTGACTTCGTTCTCTCGACCAGTTTTCCTATTAAGCCTATAGTTTCTGACTTCGTTCTCTCGACCAGTTTTCCTATTAAGCCTATAGTTTCTGACTTCGATCTCTCGACCAGTTTTCATATTAAGCCTATAGTTTCTGACTTCGTTCTCTCGACCAGTTTTCCTATTAAGCCTATAGTTTCTGACTTCGATCTCTCGACCAGTTTTCATATTAAGCCTATAGTTTCTGACTTCGTTCTCTCGACCAGTTTTCCTATTAAGCCTATAGTTTCTGACTTCGATCTCTCGACCAGTTTTCCTATTAAGCCTATAGTTTCTGACTTCGTTCTCTCGACCAGTTTTCCTATTAAGCCTATAGTTTCTGACTTCGTTCTCTCGACCAGTTTTCCTATTAAGCCTATAGTTTCTGACTTCGATCTCTCGACCAGTTTTCCTATTAAGCCTATAGTTTCTGACTTCGTTCTCTCGACCAGTTTTCCTATTAAGCCTATAGTTTCTGACTTCGATCTCTCGACCAGTTTTCCTATTAAGCCTATAGTTTCTGACTTCGATCTCTCGACCAGTTTTCCTATTAAGCCTATAGTTTCTGACTTCGTTCTCTCGACCAGTTTTCCTATTAAGCCTATAGTTTCTGACTTCGTTCTCTCGACCAGTTTTCCTATTAAGCCTATAGTTTCTGACTTCGATCTCTCGACCAGTTTTCATATTAAGCCTATAGTTTCTGACTTCGTTCTCTCGACCAGTTTTCCTATTAAGCCTATAGTTTCTGACTTCGATCTCTCGACCAGTTTTCCTATTAAGCCTATAGTTTCTGACTTCGTTCTCTCGACCAGTTTTCCTATTAAGCCTATAGTTTCTGACTTCGATCTCTCGACCAGTTTTCATATTAAGCCTATAGTTTCTGACTTCGTTCTCTCGACCAGTTTTCCTATTAAGCCTATAGTTTCTGACTTCGTTCTCTCGACCAGTTTTCCTATTAAGCCTATAGTTTCTGACTTCGATCTCTCGACCAGTTTTCCTATTAAGCCTATAGTTTCTGACTTCGTTCTCTCGACCAGTTTTCCTATTAAGCCTATAGTTTCTGACTTCGTTCTCTCGACCAGTTTTCCTATTAAGCCTATAGTTTCTGACTTCGATCTCTCGACCAGTTTTCCTATTAAGCCTATAGTTTCTGACTTCGATCTCTCGACCAGTTTTCATATTAAGCCTATAGTTTCTGACTTCGTTCTCTCGACCAGTTTTCCTATTAAGCCTATAGTTTCTGACTTCGATCTCTCGACCAGTTTTCCTATTAAGCCTATAGTTTCTGACTTCGTTCTCTCGACCAGTTTTCATATTAAGCCTATAGTTTCTGACTTCGATCTCTCGACCAGTTTTCCTATTAAGCCTATAGTTTCTGACTTCGTTCTCTCGACCAGTTTTCCTATTAAGCCTATAGTTTCTGACTTCGTTCTCTCGACCAGTTTTCATATTAAGCCTATAGTTTCTGACTTCGATCTCTCGACCAGTTTTCCTATTAAGCCTATAGTTTCTGACTTCGTTCTCTCGACCAGTTTTCATATTAAGCCTATAGTTTCTGACTTCGATCTCTCGACCAGTTTTCCTATTAAGCCTATAGTTTCTGACTTCGATCTCTCGACCAGTTTTCCTATTAAGCCTATAGTTTCTGACTTCGTTCTCTCGACCAGTTTTCCTATTAAGCCTATAGTTTATGACTTCGATCTCTCGACCATGTTTTCCTATTAAGCCTATAGTTTATGACTTCGTTCTCTCGACCAGTTTTCCTATTAAGCCTATAGTTTCTGACTTCGTTCTCTCGACCAGTTTTCCTATTAAGCCTATAGTTTCTGACTTCGATCTCTCGACCAGTTTTCATATTAATCCTATAGTTTCTGACTTCGTTCTCTCGACCAGTTTTCCTATTAAGCCTATAGTTTATGACTTCGTTCTCTCGACCAGTTTTCCTATTAAGCCTATAGTTTCTGACTTCGTTCTCTCGACCAGTTTTCCTATTAAGCCTATAGTTTCTGACTTCGATCTCTCGACCAGTTTTCATATTAAGCCTATAGTTTCTGACTTCGTTCTCTCGACCAGTTTTCCTATTAAGCCTATAGTTTCTGACTTCGATCTCTCGACCAGTTTTCCTATTAAGCCTATAGTTTATGACTTCGATCTCTCGACCATGTTTTCCTATTAAGCCTATAGTTTCTGACTTCGTTCTCTCGACCAGTTTTCCTATTAAGCCTATAGTTTCTGACTTCGTTCTCTCGACCAGTTTTCCTATTAAGCCTATAGTTTCTGACTTCGTTCTCTCGACCAGTTTTCATATTAAGCCTATAGTTTCTGACTTCGATCTCTCGACCAGTTTTCATATTAAGCCTATAGTTTCTGACTTCGTTCTCTCGACCAGTTTTCCTATTAAGCCTATAGTTTCTGACTTCGATCTCTCGACCAGTTTTCCTATTAAGCCTATAGTTTCTGACTTCGTTCTCTCGACCAGTTTTCCTATTAAGCCTATAGTTTCTGACTTCGTTCTCTCGACCAGTTTTCATATTAAGCCTATAGTTTCTGACTTCGATCTCTCGACCAGTTTTCCTATTAAGCCTATAGTTTCTGACTTCGATCTCTCGACCAGTTTTCCTATTAAGCCTATAGTTTCTGACTTCGTTCTCTCGACCAGTTTTCATATTAAGCCTATAGTTTCTGACTTCGTTCTCTCGACCAGTTTTCCTATTAAGCCTATAGTTTCTGACTTCGATCTCTCGACCAGTTTTCATATTAAGCCTATAGTTTCTGACTTCGTTCTCTCGACCAGTTTTCCTATTAAGCCTATAGTTTCTGACTTCGATCTCTCGACCAGTTTTCCTATTAAGCCTATAGTTTCTGACTTCGTTCTCTCGACCAGTTTTCCTATTAAGCCTATAGTTTATGACTTCGATCTCTCGACCATGTTTTCCTATTAAGCCTATAGTTTCTGACTTCGTTCTCTCGACCAGTTTTCCTATTAAGCCTATAGTTTCTGACTTCGTTCTCTCGACCAGTTTTCCTATTAAGCCTATAGTTTCTGACTTCGTTCTCTCGACCAGTTTTCCTATTAAGCCTATAGTTTCTGACTTCGTTCTCTCGACCAGTTTTCCTATTAAGCCTATAGTTTCTGACTTCGTTCTCTCGACCAGTTTTCCTATTAAGCCTATAGTTTCTGACTTCGTTCTCTCGACCAGTTTTCATATTAAGCCTATAGTTTATGACTTCGATCTCTCGACCATGTTTTCCTATTAAGCCTATAGTTTCTGACTTCGTTCTCTCGACCAGTTTTCCTATTAAGCCTATAGTTTCTGACTTCGTTCTCTCGACCAGTTTTCCTATTAAGCCTATAGTTTCTGACTTCGATCTCTCGACCAGTTTTCATATTAAGCCTATAGTTTCTGACTTCGTTCTCTCGACCAGTTTTCCTATTAAGCCTATAGTTTCTGACTTCGTTCTCTCGACCAGTTTTCCTATTAAGCCTATAGTTTCTGACTTCGTTCTCTCGACCAGTTTTCCTATTAAGCCTATAGTTTCTGACTTCGTTCTCTCGACCAGTTTTCCTATTAAGCCTATAGTTTCTGACTTCGATCTCTCGACCAGTTTTCCTATTAAGCCTATAGTTTCTGACTTCGATCTCTCGACCAGTTTTCCTATTAAGCCTATAGTTTCTGACTTCGTTCTCTCGACCAGTTTTCCTATTAAGCCTATAGTTTCTGACTTCGTTCTCTCGACCAGTTTTCCTATTAAGCCTATAGTTTCTGACTTCGATCTCTCGACCAGTTTTCCTATTAAGCCTATAGTTTCTGACTTCGTTCTCTCGACCAGTTTTCCTATTAAGCCTATAGTTTCTGACTTCGTTCGCTCGACCAGTTTTCCTATTAAGCCTATAGTTTCTGACTTCGATCTCTCGACCAGTTTTCCTATTAAGCCTATAGTTTCTGACTTCGTTCGCTCGACCAGTTTTCCTATTAAGCCTATAGTTTCTGACTTCGATCTCTCGACCAGTTTTCCTATTAAGCCTATAGTTTCTGACTTCGTTCTCTCGACCAGTTTTCCTATTAAGCCTATAGTTTCTGACTTCGATCTCTCGACCAGTTTTCCTATTAAGCCTATAGTTTCTGACTTCGTTCGCTCGACCAGTTTTCCTATTAAGCCTATAGTTTCTGACTTCGATCTCTCGACCAGTTTTCCTATTAAGCCTATAGTTTCTGACTTCGTTCTCTCGACCAGTTTTCCTATTAAGCCTATAGTTTCTGACTTCGATCGCTCGACCAGTTTTCCTATTAAGCCTATAGTTTCTGACTTCGATCTCTCGACCAGTTTTCCTATTAAGCCTATAGTTTCTGACTTCGTTCTCTCGACCAGTTTTCCTATTAAGCCTATAGTTTCTGACTTCGATCTCTCGACCAGTTTTCATATTAAGCCTATAGTTTCTGACTTCGATCTCTCGACCAGTTTTCCTATTAAGCCTATAGTTTATGACTTCGATCGCTCGACCAGTTTTCCTATTAAGCCTATAGTTTCTGACTTCGTTCTCTCGACCAGTTTTCCTATTAAGCCTATAGTTTCTGACTTCGATCTCTCGACCAGTTTTCCTATTAAGCCTATAGTTTCTGACTTCGTTCTCTCGACCAGTTTTCCTATTAAGCCTATAGTTTCTGACTTCGTTCTCTCGACCAGTTTTCCTATTAAGCCTATAGTTTCTGACTTCGATCTCTCGACCAGTTTTCCTATTAAGCCTATAGTTTCTGACTTCGTTCTCTCGACCAGTTTTCCTATTAAGCCTATAGTTTCTGACTTCGATCTCTCGACCAGTTTTCCTATTAAGCCTATAGTTTCTGACTTCTATCTCTCGACCAGTTTTCATATTAAGCCTATAGTTTCTGACTTCGATCTCTCGACCAGTTTTCATATTAAGCCTATAGTTTCTGACTTCGTTCTCTCGACCAGTTTTCCTATTAAGCCTATAGTTTCTGACTTCGATCTCTCGACCAGTTTTCCTATTAAGCCTATAGTTTCTGACTTCGATCTCTCGACCAGTTTTCCTATTAAGCCTATAGTTTCTGACTTCGATCTCTCGACCAGTTTTCCTATTAAGCCTATAGTTTCTGACTTCGATCTCTCGACCAGTTTTCATATTAAGCCTATAGTTTCTGACTTCGTTCTCTCGACCAGTTTTCCTATTAAGCCTATAGTTTCTGACTTCGATCTCTCGACCAGTTTTCCTATTAAGCCTATAGTTTCTGACTTCGATCTCTCGACCAGTTTTCCTATTAAGCCTATAGTTTCTGACTTCGATCTCTCGACCAGTTTTCCTATTAAGCCTATAGTTTCTGACTTCGTTCTCTCGACCAGTTTTCCTATTAAGCCTATAGTTACTAACTTCGATCTCTCGACCAGTTTTCATATTAAGCCTATAGTTTCTGACTTCGTTCTCTCGACCAGTTTTCCTATTAAGCCTATAGTTTCTGACTTCGATCTCTCGACCAGTTTTCCTATTAAGCCTATAGTTTCTGACTTCGTTCTCTCGACCAGTTTTCCTATTAAGCCTATAGTTTCTGACTTCGATCTCTCGACCAGTTTTCATATTAAGCCTATAGTTTCTGACTTCGATCTCTCGACCAGTTTTCCTATTAAGCCTATAGTTTCTGACTTCGTTCTCTCGACCAGTTTTCCTATTAAGCCTATAGTTTCTGACTTCGATCTCTCGACCAGTTTTCCTATTAAGCCTATAGTTTCTGACTTCGATCTCTCGACCAGTTTTCCTATTAAGCCTATAGTTTCTGACTTCGTTCTCTCGACCAGTTTTCCTATTAAGCCTATAGTTACTAACTTCGATCTCTCGACCAGTTTTCATATTAAGCCTATAGTTTCTGACTTCGTTCTCTCGACCAGTTTTCCTATTAAGCCTATAGTTTCTGACTTCGATCTCTCGACCAGTTTTCATATTAAGCCTATAGTTTCTGACTTCGATCTCTCGACCAGTTTTCCTATTAAGCCTATAGTTTCTGACTTCGTTCTCTCGACCAGTTTTCCTATTAAGCCTATAGTTTCTGACTTCGTTCTCTCGACCAGTTTTCCTATTAAGCCTATAGTTTCTGACTTCGATCTCTCGACCAGTTTTCCTATTAAGCCTATAGTTTATGACTTCGTTCTCTCGACCAGTTTTCCTATTAAGCCTATAGTTTCTGACTTCGTTCTCTCGTAGTTCGATCTCTCGACCAGTTTTCCTATTAAGCCTATAGTTTCTGACTTCGATCTCTCGACCAGTTTTCATATTAAGCCTATAGTTTCTGACTTCGATCTCTCGACCAGTTTTCCTATTAAGCCTATAGTTTCTGACTTCGTTCTCTCGACCAGTTTTCCTATTAAGCCTATAGTTTCTGACTTCGTTCTCTCGACCAGTTTTCATATTAAGCCTATAGTTTCTGACTTCGATCTCTCGACCAGTTTTCCTATTAAGCCTATAGTTTCTGACTTCGTTCTCTCGACCAGTTTTCCTATTAAGCCTATAGTTTCTGACTTCGATCTCTCGACCAGTTTTCCTATTAAGCCTATAGTTTCTGACTTCGATCGCTCGACCAGTTTTCATATTAAGCCTATAGTTTCTGACTTCGTTCTCTCGACCAGTTTTCCTATTAAGCCTATAGTTTCTGACTTCGTTCTCTCGACCAGTTTTCATATTAAGCCTATAGTTTCTGACTTCGATCTCTCGACCAGTTTTCCTATTAAGCCTATAGTTTCTGACTTCGTTCTCTCGACCAGTTTTCCTATTAAGCCTATAGTTTCTGACTTCGATCTCTCGACCAGTTTTCCTATTAAGCCTATAGTTTCTGACTTCGTTCTCTCGACCAGTTTTCCTATTAAGCCTATAGTTTCTGACTTCGATCTCTCGACCAGTTTTCCTATTAAGCCTATAGTTTCTGACTTCGTTCTCTCGACCAGTTTTCCTATTAAGCCTATAGTTTCTGACTTCGATCTCTCGACCAGTTTTCCTATTAAGCCTATAGTTTCTGACTTCGTTCTCTCGACCAGTTTTCCTATTAAGCCTATAGTTTCTGACTTCGTTCTCTCGACCAGTTTTCCTATTAAGCCTATAGTTTCTGACTTCGTTCTCTCGACCAGTTTTCCTATTAAGCCTATAGTTTCTGACTTCGATCTCTCGACCAGTTTTCCTATTAAGCCTATAGTTTCTGACTTCGTTCTCTCGACCAGTTTTCATATTAAGCCTATAGTTTCTGACTTCGATCTCTCGACCAGTTTTCCTATTAAGCCGATAGTTTCTGACTTCGTTCTCTCGACCAGTTTTCATATTAAGCCTATAGTTTCTGACTTCGATCTCTCGACCAGTTTTCCTATTAAGCCTATAGTTTCTGACTTCGTTCTCTCGACCAGTTTTCATATTAAGCCTATAGTTTCTGACTTCGATCTCTCGACCAGTTTTCCTATTAAGCCTATAGTTTCTGACTTCGATCTCTCGACCAGTTTTCCTATTAAGCCTATAGTTTCTGACTTCGATCTCTCGACCAGTTTTCCTATTAAGCCTATAGTTTCTGACTTCGTTCTCTCGACCAGTTTTCATATTAAGCCTATAGTTTCTGACTTCGATCTCTCGACCAGTTTTCCTATTAAGCCTATAGTTTCTGACTTCGTTCTCTCGACCAGTTTTCCTATTAAGCCTATAGTTTCTGACTTCGATCTCTCGACCAGTTTTCCTATTAAGCCTATAGTTTCTGACTTCGTTCTCTCGACCAGTTTTCCTATTAAGCCTATAGTTTCTGACTTCGTTCTCTCGACCAGTTTTCCTATTAAGCCTATAGTTTCTGACTTCGTTCTCTCGACCAGTTTTCCTATTAAGCCTATAGTTTCTGACTTCGATCTCTCGACCAGTTTTCCTATTAAGCCTATAGTTTCTGACTTCGTTCTCTCGACCAGTTTTCCTATTAAGCCTATAGTTTCTGACTTCGATCTCTCGACCAGTTTTCATATTAAGCCTATAGTTTCTGACTTCGATCTCTCGACCAGTTTTCCTATTAAGCCTATAGTTTCTGACTTCGTTCTCTCGACCAGTTTTCCTATTAAGCCTATAGTTTCTGACTTCGATCTCTCGACCAGTTTTCCTATTAAGCCTATAGTTTCTGACTTCGATCTCTCGACCAGTTTTCCTATTAAGCCTATAGTTTCTGACTTCGTTCTCTCGACCAGTTTTCCTATTAAGCCTATAGTTACTAACTTCGATCTCTCGACCAGTTTTCATATTAAGCCTATAGTTTCTGACTTCGTTCTCTCGACCAGTTTTCCTATTAAGCCTATAGTTTCTGACTTCGATCTCTCGACCAGTTTTCATATTAAGCCTATAGTTTCTGACTTCGATCTCTCGACCAGTTTTCCTATTAAGCCTATAGTTTCTGACTTCGTTCTCTCGACCAGTTTTCCTATTAAGCCTATAGTTTCTGACTTCGTTCTCTCGACCAGTTTTCCTATTAAGCCTATAGTTTCTGACTTCGATCTCTCGACCAGTTTTCCTATTAAGCCTATAGTTTATGACTTCGTTCTCTCGACCAGTTTTCCTATTAAGCCTATAGTTTCTGACTTCGTTCTCTCGTAGTTCGATCTCTCGACCAGTTTTCCTATTAAGCCTATAGTTTCTGACTTCGATCTCTCGACCAGTTTTCATATTAAGCCTATAGTTTCTGACTTCGATCTCTCGACCAGTTTTCCTATTAAGCCTATAGTTTCTGACTTCGTTCTCTCGACCAGTTTTCCTATTAAGCCTATAGTTTCTGACTTCGTTCTCTCGACCAGTTTTCATATTAAGCCTATAGTTTCTGACTTCGATCTCTCGACCAGTTTTCCTATTAAGCCTATAGTTTCTGACTTCGTTCTCTCGACCAGTTTTCCTATTAAGCCTATAGTTTCTGACTTCGATCTCTCGACCAGTTTTCCTATTAAGCCTATAGTTTCTGACTTCGATCGCTCGACCAGTTTTCATATTAAGCCTATAGTTTCTGACTTCGTTCTCTCGACCAGTTTTCCTATTAAGCCTATAGTTTCTGACTTCGTTCTCTCGACCAGTTTTCATATTAAGCCTATAGTTTCTGACTTCGATCTCTCGACCAGTTTTCCTATTAAGCCTATAGTTTCTGACTTCGTTCTCTCGACCAGTTTTCCTATTAAGCCTATAGTTTCTGACTTCGATCTCTCGACCAGTTTTCCTATTAAGCCTATAGTTTCTGACTTCGTTCTCTCGACCAGTTTTCCTATTAAGCCTATAGTTTCTGACTTCGATCTCTCGACCAGTTTTCCTATTAAGCCTATAGTTTCTGACTTCGTTCTCTCGACCAGTTTTCCTATTAAGCCTATAGTTTCTGACTTCGATCTCTCGACCAGTTTTCCTATTAAGCCTATAGTTTCTGACTTCGTTCTCTCGACCAGTTTTCCTATTAAGCCTATAGTTTCTGACTTCGTTCTCTCGACCAGTTTTCCTATTAAGCCTATAGTTTCTGACTTCGTTCTCTCGACCAGTTTTCCTATTAAGCCTATAGTTTCTGACTTCGATCTCTCGACCAGTTTTCCTATTAAGCCTATAGTTTCTGACTTCGTTCTCTCGACCAGTTTTCATATTAAGCCTATAGTTTCTGACTTCGATCTCTCGACCAGTTTTCCTATTAAGCCGATAGTTTCTGACTTCGTTCTCTCGACCAGTTTTCATATTAAGCCTATAGTTTCTGACTTCGATCTCTCGACCAGTTTTCCTATTAAGCCTATAGTTTCTGACTTCGTTCTCTCGACCAGTTTTCATATTAAGCCTATAGTTTCTGACTTCGATCTCTCGACCAGTTTTCCTATTAAGCCTATAGTTTCTGACTTCGATCTCTCGACCAGTTTTCCTATTAAGCCTATAGTTTCTGACTTCGTTCTCTCGACCAGTTTTCATATTAAGCCTATAGTTTCTGACTTCGTTCTCTCGACCAGTTTTCATATTAAGCCTATAGTTTCTGACTTCGATCTCTCGACCAGTTTTCCTATTAAGCCTATAGTTTCTGACTTCGTTCTCTCGACCAGTTTTCATATTAAGCCTATAGTTTCTGACTTCGATCTCTCGACCAGTTTTCCTATTAAGCCTATAGTTTCTGACTTCGTTCTCTCGACCAGTTTTCCTATTAAGCCTATAGTTTCTGACTTCGATCTCTCGACCAGTTTTCCTATTAAGCCTATAGTTTCTGACTTCGTTCTCTCGACCAGTTTTCCTATTAAGCCTATAGTTTCTGACTTCGTTCTCTCGACCAGTTTTCCTATTAAGCCTATAGTTTCTGACTTCGTTCTCTCGACCAGTTTTCCTATTAAGCCTATAGTTTCTGACTTCGATCTCTCGACCAGTTTTCCTATTAAGCCTATAGTTTCTGACTTCGTTCTCTCGACCAGTTTTCATATTAAGCCTATAGTTTCTGACTTCGATCTCTCGACCAGTTTTCCTATTAAGCCGATAGTTTCTGACTTCGTTCTCTCGACCAGTTTTCATATTAAGCCTATAGTTTCTGACTTCGATCTCTCGACCAGTTTTCCTATTAAGCCTATAGTTTCTGACTTCGTTCTCTCGACCAGTTTTCATATTAAGCCTATAGTTTCTGACTTCGATCTCTCGACCAGTTTTCCTATTAAGCCTATAGTTTCTGACTTCGATCTCTCGACCAGTTTTCCTATTAAGCCTATAGTTTCTGACTTCGATCTCTCGACCAGTTTTCCTATTAAGCCTATAGTTTCTGACTTCGTTCTCTCGACCAGTTTTCATATTAAGCCTATAGTTTCTGACTTCGATCTCTCGACCAGTTTTCCTATTAAGCCTATAGTTTCTGACTTCGTTCTCTCGACCAGTTTTCCTATTAAGCCTATAGTTTCTGACTTCGTTCTCTCGACCAGTTTTCCTATTAAGCCTATAGTTTCTGACTTCGTTCTCTCGACCAGTTTTCCTATTAAGCCTATAGTTTCTGACTTCGTTCTCTCGACCAGTTTTCCTATTAAGCCTATAGTTTCTGACTTCGATCTCTCGACCAGTTTTCCTATTAAGCCTATAGTTTCTGACTTCGTTCTCTCGACCAGTTTTCCTATTAAGCCTATAGTTTCTGACTTCGTTCTCTCGACCAGTTTTCCTATTAAGCCTATAGTTTCTGACTTCGATCTCTCGACCAGTTTTCCTATTAAGCCTATAGTTTCTGACTTCGTTCTCTCGACCAGTTTTCCTATTAAGCCTATAGTTTCTGACTTCGATCTCTCGACCAGTTTTCCTATTAAGCCTATAGTTTCTGACTTCGATCTCTCGACCAGTTTTCCTATTAAGCCTATAGTTTCTGACTTCGTTCTCTCGACCAGTTTTCCTATTAAGCCTATAGTTTCTGACTTCGTTCTCTCGACCAGTTTTCCTATTAAGCCTATAGTTTCTGACTTCGATCTCTCGACCAGTTTTCATATTAAGCCTATAGTTTCTGACTTCGTTCTCTCGACCAGTTTTCCTATTAAGCCTATAGTTTCTGACTTCGATCTCTCGACCAGTTTTCCTATTAAGCCTATAGTTTCTGACTTCGTTCTCTCGACCAGTTTTCCTATTAAGCCTATAGTTTCTGACTTCGATCTCTCGACCAGTTTTCATATTAAGCCTATAGTTTCTGACTTCGTTCTCTCGACCAGTTTTCCTATTAAGCCTATAGTTTCTGACTTCGTTCTCTCGACCAGTTTTCCTATTAAGCCTATAGTTTCTGACTTCGATCTCTCGACCAGTTTTCCTATTAAGCCTATAGTTTCTGACTTCGTTCTCTCGACCAGTTTTCCTATTAAGCCTATAGTTTCTGACTTCGTTCTCTCGACCAGTTTTCCTATTAAGCCTATAGTTTCTGACTTCGATCTCTCGACCAGTTTTCCTATTAAGCCTATAGTTTCTGACTTCGATCTCTCGACCAGTTTTCATATTAAGCCTATAGTTTCTGACTTCGTTCTCTCGACCAGTTTTCCTATTAAGCCTATAGTTTCTGACTTCGATCTCTCGACCAGTTTTCCTATTAAGCCTATAGTTTCTGACTTCGTTCTCTCGACCAGTTTTCATATTAAGCCTATAGTTTCTGACTTCGATCTCTCGACCAGTTTTCCTATTAAGCCTATAGTTTCTGACTTCGTTCTCTCGACCAGTTTTCCTATTAAGCCTATAGTTTCTGACTTCGTTCTCTCGACCAGTTTTCATATTAAGCCTATAGTTTCTGACTTCGATCTCTCGACCAGTTTTCCTATTAAGCCTATAGTTTCTGACTTCGTTCTCTCGACCAGTTTTCATATTAAGCCTATAGTTTCTGACTTCGATCTCTCGACCAGTTTTCCTATTAAGCCTATAGTTTCTGACTTCGATCTCTCGACCAGTTTTCCTATTAAGCCTATAGTTTCTGACTTCGTTCTCTCGACCAGTTTTCCTATTAAGCCTATAGTTTATGACTTCGATCTCTCGACCATGTTTTCCTATTAAGCCTATAGTTTATGACTTCGTTCTCTCGACCAGTTTTCCTATTAAGCCTATAGTTTCTGACTTCGTTCTCTCGACCAGTTTTCCTATTAAGCCTATAGTTTCTGACTTCGATCTCTCGACCAGTTTTCATATTAATCCTATAGTTTCTGACTTCGTTCTCTCGACCAGTTTTCCTATTAAGCCTATAGTTTATGACTTCGTTCTCTCGACCAGTTTTCCTATTAAGCCTATAGTTTCTGACTTCGTTCTCTCGACCAGTTTTCCTATTAAGCCTATAGTTTCTGACTTCGATCTCTCGACCAGTTTTCATATTAAGCCTATAGTTTCTGACTTCGTTCTCTCGACCAGTTTTCCTATTAAGCCTATAGTTTCTGACTTCGATCTCTCGACCAGTTTTCCTATTAAGCCTATAGTTTATGACTTCGATCTCTCGACCATGTTTTCCTATTAAGCCTATAGTTTCTGACTTCGTTCTCTCGACCAGTTTTCCTATTAAGCCTATAGTTTCTGACTTCGTTCTCTCGACCAGTTTTCCTATTAAGCCTATAGTTTCTGACTTCGTTCTCTCGACCAGTTTTCATATTAAGCCTATAGTTTCTGACTTCGATCTCTCGACCAGTTTTCATATTAAGCCTATAGTTTCTGACTTCGTTCTCTCGACCAGTTTTCCTATTAAGCCTATAGTTTCTGACTTCGATCTCTCGACCAGTTTTCCTATTAAGCCTATAGTTTCTGACTTCGTTCTCTCGACCAGTTTTCCTATTAAGCCTATAGTTTCTGACTTCGTTCTCTCGACCAGTTTTCATATTAAGCCTATAGTTTCTGACTTCGATCTCTCGACCAGTTTTCCTATTAAGCCTATAGTTTCTGACTTCGATCTCTCGACCAGTTTTCCTATTAAGCCTATAGTTTATGACTTCGATCTCTCGACCATGTTTTCCTATTAAGCCTATAGTTTCTGACTTCGTTCTCTCGACCAGTTTTCCTATTAAGCCTATAGTTTCTGACTTCGTTCTCTCGACCAGTTTTCCTATTAAGCCTATAGTTTCTGACTTCGTTCTCTCGACCAGTTTTCCTATTAAGCCTATAGTTTCTGACTTCGTTCTCTCGACCAGTTTTCCTATTAAGCCTATAGTTTCTGACTTCGTTCTCTCGACCAGTTTTCCTATTAAGCCTATAGTTTCTGACTTCGTTCTCTCGACCAGTTTTCATATTAAGCCTATAGTTTATGACTTCGATCTCTCGACCATGTTTTCCTATTAAGCCTATAGTTTCTGACTTCGTTCTCTCGACCAGTTTTCCTATTAAGCCTATAGTTTCTGACTTCGTTCTCTCGACCAGTTTTCCTATTAAGCCTATAGTTTCTGACTTCGATCTCTCGACCAGTTTTCATATTAAGCCTATAGTTTCTGACTTCGTTCTCTCGACCAGTTTTCCTATTAAGCCTATAGTTTCTGACTTCGTTCTCTCGACCAGTTTTCCTATTAAGCCTATAGTTTCTGACTTCGTTCTCTCGACCAGTTTTCCTATTAAGCCTATAGTTTCTGACTTCGTTCTCTCGACCAGTTTTCCTATTAAGCCTATAGTTTCTGACTTCGATCTCTCGACCAGTTTTCCTATTAAGCCTATAGTTTCTGACTTCGATCTCTCGACCAGTTTTCCTATTAAGCCTATAGTTTCTGACTTCGTTCTCTCGACCAGTTTTCCTATTAAGCCTATAGTTTCTGACTTCGTTCTCTCGACCAGTTTTCCTATTAAGCCTATAGTTTCTGACTTCGATCTCTCGACCAGTTTTCCTATTAAGCCTATAGTTTCTGACTTCGTTCTCTCGACCAGTTTTCCTATTAAGCCTATAGTTTCTGACTTCGTTCGCTCGACCAGTTTTCCTATTAAGCCTATAGTTTCTGACTTCGATCTCTCGACCAGTTTTCCTATTAAGCCTATAGTTTCTGACTTCGTTCGCTCGACCAGTTTTCCTATTAAGCCTATAGTTTCTGACTTCGATCTCTCGACCAGTTTTCCTATTAAGCCTATAGTTTCTGACTTCGTTCTCTCGACCAGTTTTCCTATTAAGCCTATAGTTTCTGACTTCGATCTCTCGACCAGTTTTCCTATTAAGCCTATAGTTTCTGACTTCGTTCGCTCGACCAGTTTTCCTATTAAGCCTATAGTTTCTGACTTCGATCTCTCGACCAGTTTTCCTATTAAGCCTATAGTTTCTGACTTCGTTCTCTCGACCAGTTTTCCTATTAAGCCTATAGTTTCTGACTTCGATCGCTCGACCAGTTTTCCTATTAAGCCTATAGTTTCTGACTTCGATCTCTCGACCAGTTTTCCTATTAAGCCTATAGTTTCTGACTTCGTTCTCTCGACCAGTTTTCCTATTAAGCCTATAGTTTCTGACTTCGATCTCTCGACCAGTTTTCATATTAAGCCTATAGTTTCTGACTTCGATCTCTCGACCAGTTTTCCTATTAAGCCTATAGTTTATGACTTCGATCGCTCGACCAGTTTTCCTATTAAGCCTATAGTTTCTGACTTCGTTCTCTCGACCAGTTTTCCTATTAAGCCTATAGTTTCTGACTTCGATCTCTCGACCAGTTTTCCTATTAAGCCTATAGTTTCTGACTTCGTTCTCTCGACCAGTTTTCCTATTAAGCCTATAGTTTCTGACTTCGTTCTCTCGACCAGTTTTCCTATTAAGCCTATAGTTTCTGACTTCGATCTCTCGACCAGTTTTCCTATTAAGCCTATAGTTTCTGACTTCGTTCTCTCGACCAGTTTTCCTATTAAGCCTATAGTTTCTGACTTCGATCTCTCGACCAGTTTTCCTATTAAGCCTATAGTTTCTGACTTCTATCTCTCGACCAGTTTTCATATTAAGCCTATAGTTTCTGACTTCGATCTCTCGACCAGTTTTCATATTAAGCCTATAGTTTCTGACTTCGTTCTCTCGACCAGTTTTCCTATTAAGCCTATAGTTTCTGACTTCGATCTCTCGACCAGTTTTCCTATTAAGCCTATAGTTTCTGACTTCGATCTCTCGACCAGTTTTCCTATTAAGCCTATAGTTTCTGACTTCGATCTCTCGACCAGTTTTCCTATTAAGCCTATAGTTTCTGACTTCGATCTCTCGACCAGTTTTCATATTAAGCCTATAGTTTCTGACTTCGTTCTCTCGACCAGTTTTCCTATTAAGCCTATAGTTTCTGACTTCGATCTCTCGACCAGTTTTCCTATTAAGCCTATAGTTTCTGACTTCGTTCTCTCGACCAGTTTTCCTATTAAGCCTATAGTTTCTGACTTCGATCTCTCGACCAGTTTTCCTATTAAGCCTATAGTTTCTGACTTCGATCTCTCGACCAGTTTTCCTATTAAGCCTATAGTTTCTGACTTCGTTCTCTCGACCAGTTTTCCTATTAAGCCTATAGTTACTAACTTCGATCTCTCGACCAGTTTTCATATTAAGCCTATAGTTTCTGACTTCGTTCTCTCGACCAGTTTTCCTATTAAGCCTATAGTTTCTGACTTCGATCTCTCGACCAGTTTTCCTATTAAGCCTATAGTTTCTGACTTCGTTCTCTCGACCAGTTTTCCTATTAAGCCTATAGTTTCTGACTTCGATCTCTCGACCAGTTTTCATATTAAGCCTATAGTTTCTGACTTCGATCTCTCGACCAGTTTTCCTATTAAGCCTATAGTTTCTGACTTCGTTCTCTCGACCAGTTTTCCTATTAAGCCTATAGTTTCTGACTTCGATCTCTCGACCAGTTTTCCTATTAAGCCTATAGTTTCTGACTTCGATCTCTCGACCAGTTTTCCTATTAAGCCTATAGTTTCTGACTTCGTTCTCTCGACCAGTTTTCCTATTAAGCCTATAGTTACTAACTTCGATCTCTCGACCAGTTTTCATATTAAGCCTATAGTTTCTGACTTCGTTCTCTCGACCAGTTTTCCTATTAAGCCTATAGTTTCTGACTTCGATCTCTCGACCAGTTTTCATATTAAGCCTATAGTTTCTGACTTCGATCTCTCGACCAGTTTTCCTATTAAGCCTATAGTTTCTGACTTCGTTCTCTCGACCAGTTTTCCTATTAAGCCTATAGTTTCTGACTTCGTTCTCTCGACCAGTTTTCCTATTAAGCCTATAGTTTCTGACTTCGATCTCTCGACCAGTTTTCCTATTAAGCCTATAGTTTATGACTTCGTTCTCTCGACCAGTTTTCCTATTAAGCCTATAGTTTCTGACTTCGTTCTCTCGTAGTTCGATCTCTCGACCAGTTTTCCTATTAAGCCTATAGTTTCTGACTTCGATCTCTCGACCAGTTTTCATATTAAGCCTATAGTTTCTGACTTCGATCTCTCGACCAGTTTTCCTATTAAGCCTATAGTTTCTGACTTCGTTCTCTCGACCAGTTTTCCTATTAAGCCTATAGTTTCTGACTTCGTTCTCTCGACCAGTTTTCATATTAAGCCTATAGTTTCTGACTTCGATCTCTCGACCAGTTTTCCTATTAAGCCTATAGTTTCTGACTTCGTTCTCTCGACCAGTTTTCCTATTAAGCCTATAGTTTCTGACTTCGATCTCTCGACCAGTTTTCCTATTAAGCCTATAGTTTCTGACTTCGATCGCTCGACCAGTTTTCATATTAAGCCTATAGTTTCTGACTTCGTTCTCTCGACCAGTTTTCCTATTAAGCCTATAGTTTCTGACTTCGTTCTCTCGACCAGTTTTCATATTAAGCCTATAGTTTCTGACTTCGATCTCTCGACCAGTTTTCCTATTAAGCCTATAGTTTCTGACTTCGTTCTCTCGACCAGTTTTCCTATTAAGCCTATAGTTTCTGACTTCGATCTCTCGACCAGTTTTCCTATTAAGCCTATAGTTTCTGACTTCGTTCTCTCGACCAGTTTTCCTATTAAGCCTATAGTTTCTGACTTCGATCTCTCGACCAGTTTTCCTATTAAGCCTATAGTTTCTGACTTCGTTCTCTCGACCAGTTTTCCTATTAAGCCTATAGTTTCTGACTTCGATCTCTCGACCAGTTTTCCTATTAAGCCTATAGTTTCTGACTTCGTTCTCTCGACCAGTTTTCCTATTAAGCCTATAGTTTCTGACTTCGTTCTCTCGACCAGTTTTCCTATTAAGCCTATAGTTTCTGACTTCGTTCTCTCGACCAGTTTTCCTATTAAGCCTATAGTTTCTGACTTCGATCTCTCGACCAGTTTTCCTATTAAGCCTATAGTTTCTGACTTCGTTCTCTCGACCAGTTTTCATATTAAGCCTATAGTTTCTGACTTCGATCTCTCGACCAGTTTTCCTATTAAGCCGATAGTTTCTGACTTCGTTCTCTCGACCAGTTTTCATATTAAGCCTATAGTTTCTGACTTCGATCTCTCGACCAGTTTTCCTATTAAGCCTATAGTTTCTGACTTCGTTCTCTCGACCAGTTTTCATATTAAGCCTATAGTTTCTGACTTCGATCTCTCGACCAGTTTTCCTATTAAGCCTATAGTTTCTGACTTCGATCTCTCGACCAGTTTTCCTATTAAGCCTATAGTTTCTGACTTCGATCTCTCGACCAGTTTTCCTATTAAGCCTATAGTTTCTGACTTCGTTCTCTCGACCAGTTTTCATATTAAGCCTATAGTTTCTGACTTCGATCTCTCGACCAGTTTTCCTATTAAGCCTATAGTTTCTGACTTCGTTCTCTCGACCAGTTTTCCTATTAAGCCTATAGTTTCTGACTTCGTTCTCTCGACCAGTTTTCCTATTAAGCCTATAGTTTCTGACTTCGTTCTCTCGACCAGTTTTCCTATTAAGCCTATAGTTTCTGACTTCGTTCTCTCGACCAGTTTTCCTATTAAGCCTATAGTTTCTGACTTCGTTCTCTCGACCAGTTTTCCTATTAAGCCTATAGTTTCTGACTTCGATCTCTCGACCAGTTTTCATATTAAGCCTATAGTTTCTGACTTCGTTCTCTCGACCAGTTTTCCTATTAAGCCTATAGTTTCTGACTTCGTTCTCTCGACCAGTTTTCCTATTAAGCCTATAGTTTCTGACTTCGATCTCTCGACCAGTTTTCATATTAAGCCTATAGTTTCTGACTTCGTTCTCTCGACCAGTTTTCCTATTAAGCCTATAGTTTCTGACTTCGTTCTCTCGACCAGTTTTCCTATTAAGCCTATAGTTTCTGACTTCGATCTCTCGACCAGTTTTCATATTAAGCCTATAGTTTCTGACTTCGTTCTCTCGACCAGTTTTCCTATTAAGCCTATAGTTTCTGACTTCGTTCTCTCGACCAGTTTTCCTATTAAGCCTATAGTTTCTGACTTCGTTCTCTCGACCAGTTTTCCTATTAAGCCTATAGTTTCTGACTTCGATCTCTCGACCAGTTTTCATATTAAGCCTATAGTTTCTGACTTCGTTCTCTCGACCAGTTTTCCTATTAAGCCTATAGTTTCTGACTTCGATCGCTCGACCAGTTTTCATATTAAGCCTATAGTTTCTGACTTCGTTCTCTCGACCAGTTTTCCTATTAAGCCTATAGTTTCTGACTTCGTTCTCTCGACCAGTTTTCCTATTAAGCCTATAGTTTCTGACTTCGTTCTCTCGACCAGTTTTCCTATTAAGCCTATAGTTTCTGACTTCGTTCTCTCGACCAGTTTTCATATTAAGCCTATAGTTTCTGACTTCGTTCTCTCGACCAGTTTTCATATTAAGCCTATAGTTTCTGACTTCGTTCTCTCGACCAGTTTTCCTATTAAGCCTATAGTTTCTGACTTCGATCTCTCGACCAGTTTTCCTATTAAGCCTATAGTTTCTGACTTCGTTCTCTCGACCAGTTTTCCTATTAAGCCTATAGTTTCTGACTTCGTTCTCTCGACCAGTTTTCATATTAAGCCTATAGTTTCTGACTTCGTTCTCTCGACCAGTTTTCCTATTAAGCCTATAGTTTCTGACTTCGATCTCTCGACCAGTTTTCCTATTAAGCCTATAGTTTCTGACTTCGTTCTCTCGACCAGTTTTCCTATTAAGCCTATAGTTTCTGACTTCGTTCTCTCGACCAGTTTTCCTATTAAGCCTATAGTTTCTGACTTCGTTCTCTCGACCAGTTTTCCTATTAAGCCTATAGTTTCTGACTTCGATCTCTCGACCAGTTTTCATATTAAGCCTATAGTTTCTGACTTCGTTCTCTCGACCAGTTTTCCTATTAAGCCTATAGTTTCTGACTTCGTTCTCTCGACCAGTTTTCATATTAAGCCTATAGTTTCTGACTTCGATCTCTCGACCAGTTTTCCTATTAAGCCTATAGTTTCTGACTTCGTTCTCTCGACCAGTTTTCCTATTAAGCCTATAGTTTCTGACTTCGTTCTCTCGACCAGTTTTCATATTAAGCCTATAGTTTCTGACTTCGATCTCTCGACCAGTTTTCCTATTAAGCCTATAGTTTCTGACTTCGTTCTCTCGACCAGTTTTCCTATTAAGCCTATAGTTTCTGACTTCGTTCTCTCGACCAGTTTTCATATTAAGCCTATAGTTTCTGACTTCGTTCTCTCGACCAGTTTTCATATTAAGCCTATAGTTTCTGACTTCGTTCTCTCGTAGTTCGATCTCTCGACCAGTTTTCCTATTAAGCCTATAGTTTCTGACTTCGTTCTCTCGACCAGTTTTCATATTAAGCCTATAGTTTCTGACTTCGATCTCTCGACCAGTTTTCCTATTAAGCCTATAGTTTCTGACTTCGTTCTCTCGACCAGTTTTCCTATTAAGCCTATAGTTTCTGACTTCGTTCTCTCGACCAGTTTTCATATTAAGCCTATAGTTTCTGACTTCGTTCTCTCGACCAGTTTTCATATTAAGCCTATAGTTTCTGACTTCGTTCTCTCGTAGTTCGATCTCTCGACCAGTTTTCCTATTAAGCCTATAGTTTCTGACTTCGTTCTCTCGACCAGTTTTCATATTAAGCCTATAGTTTCTGACTTCGATCTCTCGACCAGTTTTCATATTAAGCCTATAGTTTCTGACTTCGTTCTCTCGACCAGTTTTCCTATTAAGCCTATAGTTTCTGACTTCGTTCTCTCGACCAGTTTTCATATTAAGCCTATAGTTTCTGACTTCGTTCTCTCGACCAGTTTTCATATTAAGCCTATAGTTTCTGACTTCGATCTCTCGACCAGTTTTCATATTAAGCCTATAGTTTCTGACTTCGTTCTCTCGACCAGTTTTCATATTAAGCCTATAGTTTCTGACTTCGTTCTCTCGTAGTTCGATCTCTCGACCAGTTTTCCTATTAAGCCTATAGTTTCTGACTTCGTTCTCTCGACCAGTTTTCATATTAAGCCTATAGTTTCTGACTTCGTTCTCTCGACCAGTTTTCCTATTAAGCCTATAGTTTCTGACTTCGTTCTCTCGACCAGTTTTCCTATTAAGCCTATAGTTTCTGACTTCGTTCTCTCGACCAGTTTTCCTATTAAGCCTATAGTTTCTGACTTCGTTCTCTCGACCAGTTTTCCTATTAAGCCTATAGTTTCTGACTTCGATCTCTCGACCAGTTTTCCTATTAAGCCTATAGTTTCTGACTTCGTTCTCTCGACCAGTTTTCCTATTAAGCCTATAGTTTCTGACTTCGATCGCTCGACCAGTTTTCCTATTAAGCCTATAGTTTCTGACTTCGATCGCTCGACCAGTTTTCCTATTAAGCCTATAGTTTCTGACTTCGTTCTCTCGACCAGTTTTCCTATTAAGCCTATAGTTTCTGACTTCGATCTCTCGACCAGTTTTCCTATTAAGCCTATAGTTTCTGACTTCGTTCTCTCGACCAGTTTTCCTATTAAGCCTATAGTTTCTGACTTCGTTCTCTCGACCAGTTTTCATATTAAGCCTATAGTTTCTGACTTCGATCGCTCGACCAGTTTTCCTATTAAGCCTATAGTTTCTGACTTCGTTCTCTCGACCAGTTTTCCTATTAAGCCTATAGTTTCTGACTTCGTTCTCTCGACCAGTTTTCCTATTAAGCCTATAGTTTCTGACTTCGTTCTCTCGACCAGTTTTCATATTAAGCCTATAGTTTCTGACTTCGTTCTCTCGACCAGTTTTCCTATTAAGCCTATAGTTTCTGACTTCGATCTCTCGACCAGTTTTCCTATTAAGCCTATAGTTTCTGACTTCGTTCTCTCGACCAGTTTTCCTATTAAGCCTATAGTTTCTGACTTCGTTCTCTCGTAGTTCGATCTCTCGACCAGTTTTCCTATTAAGCCTATAGTTTCTGACTTCGTTCTCTCGTAGTTCGATCTCTCGACCAGTTTTCCTATTAAGCCTATAGTTTCTGACTTCGTTCTCTCGACCAGTTTTCATATTAAGCCTATAGTTTCTGACTTCGTTCTCTCGACCAGTTTTCCTATTAAGCCTATAGTTTCTGACTTCGTTCTCTCGACCAGTTTTCATATTAAGCCTATAGTTTCTGACTTCGATCGCTCGACCAGTTTTCCTATTAAGCCTATAGTTTATGACTTCGATCGCTCGACCAGTTTTCCTATTAAGCCTATAGTTTCTGACTTCGTTCTCTCGACCAGTTTTCATATTAAGCCTATAGTTTCTGACTTCGATCTCTCGACCAGTTTTCCTATTAAGCCTATAGTTTCTGACTTCGTTCTCTCGACCAGTTTTCCTATTAAGCCTATAGTTTCTGACTTCGTTCTCTCGACCAGTTTTCCTATTAAGCCTATAGTTTCTGACTTCGATCTCTCGACCAGTTTTCCTATTAAGCCTATAGTTTCTGACTTCGTTCTCTCGACCAGTTTTCCTATTAAGCCTATAGTTTCTGACTTCGTTCTCTCGACCAGTTTTCCTATTAAGCCTATAGTTTCTGACTTCGTTCTCTCGACCAGTTTTCCTATTAAGCCTATAGTTTCTGACTTCGATCTCTCGACCAGTTTTCATATTAAGCCTATAGTTTCTGACTTCGTTCTCTCGACCAGTTTTCCTATTAAGCCTATAGTTTCTGACTTCGTTCTCTCGACCAGTTTTCCTATTAAGCCTATAGTTTCTGACTTCGTTCTCTCGACCAGTTTTCCTATTAAGCCTATAGTTTCTGACTTCGTTCTCTCGACCAGTTTTCCTATTAAGCCTATAGTTTCTGACTTCGATCTCTCGACCAGTTTTCCTATTAAGCCTATAGTTTCTGACTTCGTTCTCTCGACCAGTTTTCATATTAAGCCTATAGTTTCTGACTTCGATCTCTCGACCAGTTTTCATATTAAGCCTATAGTTTCTGACTTCGTTCTCTCGACCAGTTTTCCTATTAAGCCTATAGTTTCTGACTTCGTTCTCTCGACCAGTTTTCCTATTAAGCCTATAGTTTCTGACTTCGTTCTCTCGACCAGTTTTCCTATTAAGCCTATAGTTTCTGACTTCGATCGCTCGACCAGTTTTCCTATTAAGCCTATAGTTTCTGACTTCGTTCTCTCGACCAGTTTTCCTATTAAGCCTATAGTTTCTGACTTCGTTCTCTCGACCAGTTTTCATATTAAGCCTATAGTTTCTGACTTCGATCTCTCGACCAGTTTTCCTATTAAGCCTATAGTTTCTGACTTCGATCTCTCGACCAGTTTTCCTATTAAGCCTATAGTTTCTGACTTCGTTCTCTCGACCAGTTTTCCTATTAAGCCTATAGTTTCTGACTTCGTTCTCTCGACCAGTTTTCCTATTAAGCCTATAGTTTCTGACTTCGATCTCTCGACCAGTTTTCATATTAAGCCTATAGTTTCTGACTTCGATCTCTCGACCAGTTTTCCTATTAAGCCTATAGTTTCTGACTTCGATCTCTCGACCAGTTTTCATATTAAGCCTATAGTTT
The DNA here is from genome assembly GCA_032622095.1 of Siphonodentalium dalli. Classification (NCBI taxonomy): domain Eukaryota; kingdom Metazoa; phylum Mollusca; class Scaphopoda; order Gadilida; family Siphonodentaliidae; genus Siphonodentalium; species Siphonodentalium dalli. The sequence continues at coordinate 14,752,309 of CP136062.1, forward strand.
CTGACTTCGTTCTCTCGACCAGTTTTCATATTAAGCCTATAGTTTCTGACTTCGTTCTCTCGACCAGTTTTCATATTAAGCCTATAGTTTCTGACTTCGATCGCTCGACCAGTTTTCCTATTAAGCCTATAGTTTCTGACTTCTATCTCTCGACCAGTTTTCATATTAAGCCTATAGTTTCTGACTTCGATCTCTCGACCAGTTTTCATATTAAGCCTATAGTTTCTGACTTCGTTCTCTCGACCAGTTTTCCTATTAAGCCTATAGTTTCTGACTTCGTTCTCTCGACCAGTTTTCATATTAAGCCTATAGTTTCTGACGTCGTTCTCTCGACCAGTTTTCCTATTAAGCCTATAGTTTCTGACTTCGTTCTCTCGACCAGTTTTCCTATTAAGCCTATAGTTTCTGACTTCGTTCTCTCGACCAGTTTTCCTATTAAGCCTATAGTTTCTGACTTCGATCTCTCGACCAGTTTTCCTATTAAGCCTATAGTTTCTGACTTCGTTCTCTCGACCAGTTTTCATATTAAGCCTATAGTTTCTGACTTCGATCGCTCGACCAGTTTTCCTATTAAGCCTATAGTTTCTGACTTCGATCGCTCGACCAGTTTTCCTATTAAGCCTATAGTTTCTGACTTCGTTCTCTCGACCAGTTTTCCTATTAAGCCTATAGTTTCTGACTTCGATCTCTCGACCAGTTTTCATATTAAGCCTATAGTTTCTGACTTCGTTCTCTCGACCAGTTTTCCTATTAAGCCTATAGTTTCTGACTTCGTTCTCTCGACCAGTTTTCCTATTAAGCCTATAGTTTCTGACTTCGTTCTCTCGACCAGTTTTCCTATTAAGCCTATAGTTTCTGACTTCGATCTCTCGACCAGTTTTCCTATTAAGCCTATAGTTTCTGACTTCGTTCTCTCGACCAGTTTTCATATTAAGCCTATAGTTTCTGACTTCGATCTCTCGACCAGTTTTCCTATTAAGCCTATAGTTTCTGACTTCGTTCTCTCGACCAGTTTTCCTATTAAGCCTATAGTTTCTGACTTCGATCTCTCGACCAGTTTTCCTATTAAGCCTATAGTTTCTGACTTCGTTCTCTCGACCAGTTTTCCTATTAAGCCTATAGTTTCTGACTTCGTTCTCTCGACCAGTTTTCCTATTAAGCCTATAGTTTCTGACTTCGTTCTCTCGACCAGTTTTCCTATTAAGCCTATAGTTTCTGACTTCGATCTCTCGACCAGTTTTCATATTAAGCCTATAGTTTATGACTTCGTTCTCTCGACCAGTTTTCATATTAAGCCTATAGTTTATGACTTCGTTCTCTCGACCAGTTTTCCTATTAAGCCTATAGTTTCTGACTTCGTTCTCTCGACCAGTTTTCATATTAAGCCTATAGTTTCTGACTTCGATCGCTCGACCAGTTTTCCTATTAAGCCTATAGTTTATGACTTCGATCGCTCGACCAGTTTTCCTATTAAGCCTATAGTTTCTGACTTCGTTCTCTCGACCAGTTTTCATATTAAGCCTATAGTTTCTGACTTCGATCTCTCGACCAGTTTTCCTATTAAGCCTATAGTTTCTGACTTCGTTCTCTCGACCAGTTTTCCTATTAAGCCTATAGTTTCTGACTTCGTTCTCTCGACCAGTTTTCCTATTAAGCCTATAGTTTCTGACTTCGATCTCTCGACCAGTTTTCCTATTAAGCCTATAGTTTCTGACTTCGTTCTCTCGACCAGTTTTCCTATTAAGCCTATAGTTTCTGACTTCGTTCTCTCGACCAGTTTTCCTATTAAGCCTATAGTTTCTGACTTCGTTCTCTCGACCAGTTTTCCTATTAAGCCTATAGTTTCTGACTTCGATCTCTCGACCAGTTTTCATATTAAGCCTATAGTTTCTGACTTCGTTCTCTCGACCAGTTTTCCTATTAAGCCTATAGTTTCTGACTTCGTTCTCTCGACCAGTTTTCCTATTAAGCCTATAGTTTCTGACTTCGTTCTCTCGACCAGTTTTCCTATTAAGCCTATAGTTTCTGACTTCGTTCTCTCGACCAGTTTTCCTATTAAGCCTATAGTTTCTGACTTCGATCTCTCGACCAGTTTTCCTATTAAGCCTATAGTTTCTGACTTCGTTCTCTCGACCAGTTTTCATATTAAGCCTATAGTTTCTGACTTCGATCTCTCGACCAGTTTTCATATTAAGCCTATAGTTTCTGACTTCGTTCTCTCGACCAGTTTTCCTATTAAGCCTATAGTTTCTGACTTCGTTCTCTCGACCAGTTTTCCTATTAAGCCTATAGTTTCTGACTTCGTTCTCTCGACCAGTTTTCCTATTAAGCCTATAGTTTCTGACTTCGATCGCTCGACCAGTTTTCCTATTAAGCCTATAGTTTCTGACTTCGTTCTCTCGACCAGTTTTCCTATTAAGCCTATAGTTTCTGACTTCGTTCTCTCGACCAGTTTTCATATTAAGCCTATAGTTTCTGACTTCGATCTCTCGACCAGTTTTCCTATTAAGCCTATAGTTTCTGACTTCGTTCTCTCGACCAGTTTTCCTATTAAGCCTATAGTTTCTGACTTCGATCTCTCGACCAGTTTTCATATTAAGCCTATAGTTTCTGACTTCGATCTCTCGACCAGTTTTCCTATTAAGCCTATAGTTTCTGACTTCGTTCTCTCGACCAGTTTTCATATTAAGCCTATAGTTTCTGACTTCGATCTCTCGACCAGTTTTCATATTAAGCCTATAGTTTCTGACTTCGTTCTCTCGACCAGTTTTCATATTAAGCCTATAGTTTCTGACTTCGATCTCTCGACCAGTTTTCATATTAAGCCTATAGTTTCTGACTTCGATCTCTCGACCAGTTTTCCTATTAAGCCTATAGTTTCTGACTTCGTTCTCTCGACCAGTTTTCCTATTAAGCCTATAGTTTCTGACTTCGTTCTCTCGACCAGTTTTCATATTAAGCCTATAGTTTCTGACTTCGATCTCTCGACCAGTTTTCCTATTAAGCCTATAGTTTCTGACTTCGTTCTCTCGACCAGTTTTCATATTAAGCCTATAGTTTCTGACTTCGATCTCTCGACCAGTTTTCCTATTAAGCCTATAGTTTCTGACTTCGTTCTCTCGACCAGTTTTCATATTAAGCCTATAGTTTCTGACTTCGTTCTCTCGACCAGTTTTCCTATTAAGCCTATAGTTTCTGACTTCGTTCTCTCGACCAGTTTTCCTATTAAGCCTATAGTTTCTGACTTCGATCTCTCGACCAGTTTTCCTATTAAGCCTATAGTTTCTGACTTCGATCGCTCGACCAGTTTTCCTATTAAGCCTATAGTTTCTGACTTCGATCTCTCGACCAGTTTTCCTATTAAGCCTATAGTTTCTGACTTCGTTCTCTCGACCAGTTTTCATATTAAGCCTATAGTTTCTGACTTCGTTCTCTCGACCAGTTTTCCTATTAAGCCTATAGTTTCTGACTTCGTTCTCTCGACCAGTTTTCCTATTAAGCCTATAGTTTCTGACTTCGTTCTCTCGACCAGTTTTCCTATTAAGCCTATAGTTTCTGACTTCGTTCTCTCGACCAGTTTTCCTATTAAGCCTATAGTTTCTGACTTCGATCTCTCGACCATTGCCTATAGTTTCTGACTTCGTTCTCTCGACCAGTTTTCCTATTAAGCCTATAGTTTCTGACTTCGTTCTCTCGACCAGTTTTCCTATTAAGCCTATAGTTTCTGACTTCGATCTCTCGACCAGTTTTCCTATTAAGCCTATAGTTTCTGACTTCGTTCTCTCGACCAGTTTTCATATTAAGCCTATAGTTTCTGACTTCGATCTCTCGACCAGTTTTCATATTAAGCCTATAGTTTCTGACTTCGTTCTCTCGACCAGTTTTCCTATTAAGCCTATAGTTTCTGACTTCGATCTCTCGACCAGTTTTCCTATTAAGCCTATAGTTTCTGACTTCGTTCTCTCGACCAGTTTTCATATTAAGCCTATAGTTTCTGACTTCGTTCTCTCGACCAGTTTTCCTATTAAGCCTATAGTTTCTGACTTCGTTCTCTCGACCAGTTTTCCTATTAAGCCTATAGTTTCTGACTTCGATCGCTCGACCAGTTTTCCTATTAAGCCTATAGTTTCTGACTTCGTTCTCTCGACCAGTTTTCCTATTAAGCCTATAGTATCTGACTTCGATCTCTCGACCAGTTTTCATATTAAGCCTATAGTTTCTGACTTCGTTCTCTCGACCAGTTTTCCTATTAAGCCTATAGTTTCTGACTTCGATCTCTCGACCAGTTTTCCTATTAAGCCTATAGTTTCTGACTTCGATCTCTCGACCAGTTTTCATATTAAGCCTATAGTTTCTGACTTCGTTCTCTCGACCAGTTTTCCTATTAAGCCTATAGTTTCTGACTTCGTTCTCTCGACCAGTTTTCATATTAAGCCTATAGTTTCTGACTTCGTTCTCTCGACCAGTTTTCATATTAAGCCTATAGTTTCTGACTTCGTTCTCTCGACCAGTTTTCATATTAAGCCTATAGTTTCTGACTTCGTTCTCTCGACCAGTTTTCATATTAAGCCTATAGTTTCTGACTTCGATCTCTCGACCAGTTTTCATATTAAGCCTATAGTTTCTGACTTCGATCTCTCGACCAGTTTTCATATTAAGCCTATAGTTTCTGACTTCGTTCTCTCGACCAGTTTTCATATTAAGCCTATAGTTTCTGACTTCGATCTCTCGACCAGTTTTCATATTAAGCCTATAGTTTCTGACTTCGTTCTCTCGACCAGTTTTCATATTAAGCCTATAGTTTCTGACTTCGATCTCTCGACCAGTTTTCCTATTAAGCCTATAGTTTCTGACTTCGTTCTCTCGACCAGTTTTCATATTAAGCCTATAGTTTCTGACTTCGATCTCTCGACCAGTTTTCATATTAAGCCTATAGTTTCTGACTTCGTTCTCTCGACCAGTTTTCCTATTAAGCCTATAGTTTCTGACTTCGTTCTCTCGACCAGTTTTCATATTAAGCCTATAGTTTCTGACTTCGATCTCTCGACCAGTTTTCATATTAAGCCTATAGTTTCTGACTTCGTTCTCTCGACCAGTTTTCCTATTAAGCCTATAGTTTCTGACTTCGTTCTCTCGACCAGTTTTCCTATTAAGCCTATAGTTTCTGACTTCGTTCTCTCGACCAGTTTTCCTATTAAGCCTATAGTTTCTGACTTCGATCTCTCGACCAGTTTTCCTATTAAGCCTATAGTTTCTGACTTCGTTCTCTCGACCAGTTTTCCTATTAAGCCTATAGTTTCTGACTTCGTTCTCTCGACCAGTTTTCCTATTAAGCCTATAGTTTCTGACTTCGTTCTCTCGACCAGTTTTCCTATTAAGCCTATAGTTTCTGACTTCGTTCTCTCGACCAGTTTTCATATTAAGCCTATAGTTTCTGACTTCGATCTCTCGACCAGTTTTCCTATTAAGCCTATAGTTTCTGACTTCGTTCTCTCGACCAGTTTTCCTATTAAGCCTATAGTTTCTGACTTCGTTCTCTCGACCAGTTTTCCTATTAAGCCTATAGTTTCTGACTTCGATCTCTCGACCAGTTTTCCTATTAAGCCTATAGTTTCTGACTTCGTTCTCTCGACCAGTTTTCCTATTAAGCCTATAGTTTCTGACTTCGTTCTTTGGACCAGTTTTCCTATTAAGCCTATAGTTTCTGACTTCGATCGCTAGACCAGTTTTCCTATTAAGCCTATAGTTTCTGACTTCGTTCTCTCGACCAGTTTTCCTATTAAGCCGATAGTTTCTGACTTCGATCTCTCGACCAGTTTTCCTATTAAGCCTATAGTTTCTGACTTCGTTCTCTCGACCAGTTTTCCTATTAAGCCTATAGTTTCTGACTTCGTTCTCTCGACCAGTTTTCCTATTAAGCCTATAGTTTCTGACTTCGTTCTCTCGACCAGTTTTCCTATTAAGCCTATAGTTTCTGACTTCGATCTCTCGACCAGTTTTCATATTAAGCCTATAGTTTCTGACTTCGTTCTCTCGACCAGTTTTCCTATTAAGCCTATAGTTTCTGACTTCGTTCTCTCGACCAGTTTTCCTATTAAGCCTATAGTTTCTGACTTCGTTCTCTCGACCAGTTTTCCTATTAAGCCTATAGTTTCTGACTTCGTTCTCTCGACCAGTTTTCCTATTAAGCCTATAGTTTCTGACTTCGTTCTCTCGACCAGTTTTCATATTAAGCCTATAGTTTCTGACTTCGATCTCTCGACCAGTTTTCCTATTAAGCCTATAGTTTCTGACTTCGTTCTCTCGACCAGTTTTCCTATTAAGCCTATAGTTTCTGACTTCGTTCTCTCGACCAGTTTTCATATTAAGCCTATAGTTTCTGACTTCGTTCTCTCGACCAGTTTTCCTATTAAGCCTATAGTTTCTGACTTCGTTCTCTCGACCAGTTTTCCTATTAAGCCTATAGTTTCTGACTTCGTTCTCTCGACCAGTTTTCCTATTAAGCCTATAGTTTCTGACTTCGTTCTCTCGACCAGTTTTCCTATTAAGCCTATAGTTTCTGACTTCGTTCTCTCGACCAGTTTTCATATTAAGCCTATAGTTTCTGACTTCGTTCTCTCGACCAGTTTTCATATTAAGCCTATAGTTTCTGACTTCGTTCTCTCGACCAGTTTTCCTATTAAGCCTATAGTTTCTGACTTCGTTCTCTCGACCAGTTTTCCTATTAAGCCTATAGTTTCTGACTTCGTTCTCTCGACCAGTTTTCCTATTAAGCCTATAGTTTCTGACTTCGTTCTCTCGACCAGTTTTCCTATTAAGCCTATAGTTTCTGACTTCGTTCTCTCGACCAGTTTTCATATTAAGCCTATAGTTTCTGACTTCGTTCTCTCGACCAGTTTTCATATTAAGCCTATAGTTTCTGACTTCGTTCTCTCGACCAGTTTTCCTATTAAGCCTATAGTTTCTGACTTCGTTCTCTCGACCAGTTTTCCTATTAAGCCTATAGTTTCTGACTTCGTTCTCTCGACCAGTTTTCCTATTAAGCCTATAGTTTCTGACTTCGATCTCTCGACCAGTTTTCCTATTAAGCCTATAGTTTCTGACTTCGTTCTCTCGACCAGTTTTCCTATTAAGCCTATAGTTTCTGACTTCGTTCTCTCGACCAGTTTTCCTATTAAGCCTATAGTTTCTGACTTCGTTCTCTCGACCAGTTTTCCTATTAAGCCTATAGTTTCTGACTTCGTTCTCTCGACCAGTTTTCCTATTAAGCCTATAGTTTCTGACGTCGATCTCTCGACCAGTTTTCCTATTAAGCCTATAGTTTCTGACTTCGTTCTCTCGACCAGTTTTCCTATTAAGCCTATAGTTTCTGACTTCGTTCTCTCGACCAGTTTTCCTATTAAGCCTATAGTTTCTGACGTCGATCTCTCGACCAGTTTTCCTATTAAGCCTATAGTTTCTGACTTCGTTCTCTCGACCAGTTTTCCTATTAAGCCTATAGTTTCTGACTTCGTTCTCTCGACCAGTTTTCCTATTAAGCCTATAGTTTCTGACTTCGATCTCTCGACCAGTTTTCCTATTAAGCCTATAGTTTCTGACTTCGTTCTCTCGACCAGTTTTCCTATTAAGCCTATAGTTTCTGACTTCGTTCTCTCGACCAGTTTTCCTATTAAGCCTATAGTTTCTGACTTCGTTCTCTCGACCAGTTTTCATATTAAGCCTATAGTTTCTGACTTCGATCTCTCGACCAGTTTTCCTATTAAGCCTATAGTTTCTGACTTCGTTCTCTCGACCAGTTTTCCTATTAAGCCTATAGTTTCTGACTTCGATCTCTCGACCAGTTTTCCTATTAAGCCTATAGTTTCTGACTTCGTTCTCTCGACCAGTTTTCATATTAAGCCTATAGTTTCTGACTTCGTTCTCTCGACCAGTTTTCCTATTAAGCCTATAGTTTCTGACTTCGTTCTCTCGACCAGTTTTCCTATTAAGCCTATAGTTTCTGACGTCGATCTCTCGACCAGTTTTCCTATTAAGCCTATAGTTTCTGACTTCGTTCTCTCGACCAGTTTTCCTATTAAGCCTATAGTTTCTGACTTCGTTCTCTCGACCAGTTTTCCTATTAAGCCTATAGTTTCTGACTTCGATCTCTCGACCAGTTTTCCTATTAAGCCTATAGTTTCTGACTTCGTTCTCTCGACCAGTTTTCCTATTAAGCCTATAGTTTCTGACTTCGTTCTCTCGACCAGTTTTCCTATTAAGCCTATAGTTTCTGACTTCGTTCTCTCGACCAGTTTTCCTATTAAGCCTATAGTTTCTGACTTCGTTCTCTCGACCAGTTTTCCTATTAAGCCTATAGTTTCTGACTTCGTTCTCTCGACCAGTTTTCCTATTAAGCCTATAGTTTCTGACTTCGTTCTCTCGACCAGTTTTCCTATTAAGCCTATAGTTTCTGACTTCGTTCTCTCGACCAGTTTTCCTATTAAGCCTATAGTTTCTGACTTCGTTCTCTCGACCAGTTTTCCTATTAAGCCTATAGTTTCTGACTTCGTTCTCTCGACCAGTTTTCCTATTAAGCCTATAGTTTCTGACTTCGTTCTCTCGACCAGTTTTCCTATTAAGCCTATAGTTTCTGACTTCGTTCTCTCGACCAGTTTTCATATTAAGCCTATAGTTTCTGACGTCGATCTCTCGACCAGTTTTCATATTAAGCCTATAGTTTCTGACTTCGTTCTCTCGACCAGTTTTCATATTAAGCCTATAGTTTCTGACTTCGTTCTCTCGACCAGTTTTCCTATTAAGCCTATAGTTTCTGACTTCGTTCTCTCGACCAGTTTTCCTATTAAGCCTATAGTTTCTGACTTCGTTCTCTCGACCAGTTTTCCTATTAAGCCTATAGTTTCTGACTTCGATCGCTCGACCAGTTTTCCTATTAAGCCTATAGTTTCTGACTTCGATCTCTCGACCAGTTTTCATATTAAGCCTATAGTTTCTGACTTCGTTCTCTCGACCAGTTTTCATATTAAGCCTATAGTTTCTGACTTCGTTCTCTCGACCAGTTTTCCTATTAAGCCTATAGTTTCTGACTTCGTTCTCTCGACCAGTTTTCCTATTAAGCCTATAGTTTCTGACTTCGTTCTCTCGACCAGTTTTCCTATTAAGCCTATAGTTTCTGACTTCGATCTCTCGACCAGTTTTCATATTAAGCCTATAGTTTCTGACTTCGTTCTCTCGACCAGTTTTCCTATTAAGCCTATAGTTTCTGACTTCGTTCTCTCGACCAGTTTTCCTATTAAGCCTATAGTTTCTGACTTCGATCTCTCGACCAGTTTTCCTATTAAGCCTATAGTTTCTGACTTCGTTCTCTCGACCAGTTTTCCTATTAAGCCTATAGTTTCTGACTTCGTTCTCTCGACCAGTTTTCCTATTAAGCCTATAGTTTCTGACTTCGTTCTCTCGACCAGTTTTCCTATTAAGCCTATAGTTTCTGACTTCGATCTCTCGACCAGTTTTCATATTAAGCCTATAGTTTCTGACTTCTATCTCTCGACCAGTTTTCATATTAAGCCTATAGTTTCTGACTTCTATCTCTCGACCAGTTTTCCTATTAAGCCTATAGTTTCTGACTTCGATCTCTCGACCATGTTTCATATTAAGCCTATAGTTTCTGACTTCTATCTCTCGACCAGTTTTCATATTAAGCCTATAGTTTCTGACTTCTATCTCTCGACCAGTTTTCCTATTAAGCCTATAGTTTCTGACTTCGATCTCTCGACCAGTTTTCATATTAAGCCTATAGTTTCTGACTTCTATCTCTCGACCAGTTTTCATATTAAGCCTATAGTTTCTGACTTCGTTCTCTCGACCAGTTTTCATATTAAGCCTATAGTTTCTGACTTCGTTCTCTCGACCAGTTTTCATATTAAGCCTATAGTTTCTGACTTCGTTCTCTCGACCAGTTTTCATATTAAGCCTATAGTTTCTGACTTCGTTCTCTCGACCAGTTTTCATATTAAGCCTATAGTTTCTGACTTCTATCTCTCGACCAGTTTTCCTATTAAGCCTATAGTTTCTGACTTCGATCTCTCGACCAGTTTTCATATTAAGCCTATAGTTTCTGACTTCTATCTCTCGACCAGTTTTCATATTAAGCCTATAGTTTCTGACTTCTATCTCTCGACCAGTTTTCCTATTAAGCCTATAGTTTCTGACTTCGATCTCTCGACCAGTTTTCATATTAAGCCTATAGTTTCTGACTTCTATCTCTCGACCAGTTTTCATATTAAGCCTATAGTTTCTGACTTCTATCTCTCGACCAGTTTTCCTATTAAGCCTATAGTTTCTGACTTCGATCTCTCGACCAGTTTTCATATTAAGCCTATAGTTTCTGACTTCTATCTCTCGACCAGTTTTCATATTAAGCCTATAGTTTCTGACTTCGATCTCTCGACCAGTTTTCATATTAAGCCTATAGTTTCTGACTTCTATCTCTCGACCAGTTTTCCTATTAAGCCTATAGTTTCTGACTTCGATCTCTCGACCAGTTTTCATATTAAGCCTATAGTTTCTGACTTCGTTCTCTCGACCAGTTTTCCTATTAAGCCTATAGTTTCTGACTTCGTTCTCTCGACCAGTTTTCATATTAAGCCTATAGTTTCTGACTTCTATCTCTCGACCAGTTTTCCTATTAAGCCTATAGTTTCTGACTTCTATCTCTCGACCAGTTTTCATATTAAGCCTATAGTTTCTGACTTCGATCTCTCGACCAGTTTTCCTATTAAGCCTATAGTTTCTGACTTCGTTCTCTCGACCAGTTTTCCTATTAAGCCTATAGTTTCTGACTTCGATCTCTCGACCAGTTTTCCTATTAAGCCTATAGTTTCTGACTTCGTTCTCTCGACCAGTTTTCCTATTAAGCCTATAGTTTCTGACTTCGATCTCTCGACCAGTTTTCATATTAAGCCTATAGTTTCTGACTTCGTTCTCTCGACCAGTTTTCATATTAAGCCTATAGTTTCTGACTTCGATCTCTCGACCAGTTTTCCTATTAAGCCTATAGTTTCTGACTTCGTTCTCTCGACCAGTTTTCCTATTAAGCCTATAGTTTCTGACTTCGTTCTCTCGACCAGTTTTCCTATTAAGCCTATAGTTTCTGACTTCGATCTCTCGACCAGTTTTCCTATTAAGCCTATAGTTTCTGACTTCGTTCTCTCGACCAGTTTTCCTATTAAGCCTATAGTTTCTGACTTCGTTCTCTCGACCAGTTTTCCTATTAAGCCTATAGTTTCTGACTTCGATCTCTCGACCAGTTTTCCTATTAAGCCTATAGTTTATGACTTCGTTCTCTCGACCAGTTTTCCTATTAAGCCTATAGTTTCTGACTTCGTTCTCTCGTAGTTCGATCTCTCGACCAGTTTTCCTATTAAGCCTATAGTTTCTGACTTCGATCTCTCGACCAGTTTTCATATTAAGCCTATAGTTTCTGACTTCGTTCTCTCGACCATGTTTTCCTATTAAGCCTATAGTTTCTGACTTCGTTCTCTCGACCATGTTTTCCTATTAAGCCTATAGTTTCTGACTTCGATCTCTCGACCAGTTTTCCTATTAAGCCTATAGTTTCTGACTTCGTTCTCTCGACCAGTTTTCCTATTAAGCCTATAGTTTCTGACTTCGTTCTCTCGACCAGTTTTCATATTAAGCCTATAGTTTCTGACTTCGATCTCTCGACCAGTTTTCCTATTAAGCCTATAGTTTCTGACTTCGTTCTCTCGACCAGTTTTCCTATTAAGCCTATAGTTTCTGACTTCGATCTCTCGACCAGTTTTCCTATTAAGCCTATAGTTTCTGACTTCGATCGCTCGACCAGTTTTCATATTAAGCCTATAGTTTCTGACTTCGTTCTCTCGACCAGTTTTCCTATTAAGCCTATAGTTTCTGACTTCGTTCTCTCGACCAGTTTTCATATTAAGCCTATAGTTTCTGACTTCGATCTCTCGACCAGTTTTCCTATTAAGCCTATAGTTTCTGACTTCGTTCTCTCGACCAGTTTTCCTATTAAGCCTATAGTTTCTGACTTCGATCTCTCGACCAGTTTTCCTATTAAGCCTATAGTTTCTGACTTCGTTCTCTCGACCAGTTTTCCTATTAAGCCTATAGTTTCTGACTTCGATCTCTCGACCAGTTTTCCTATTAAGCCTATAGTTTCTGACTTCGTTCTCTCGACCAGTTTTCCTATTAAGCCTATAGTTTCTGACTTCGATCTCTCGACCAGTTTTCCTATTAAGCCTATAGTTTCTGACTTCGTTCTCTCGACCAGTTTTCCTATTAAGCCTATAGTTTCTGACTTCGTTCTCTCGACCAGTTTTCCTATTAAGCCTATAGTTTCTGACTTCGTTCTCTCGACCAGTTTTCCTATTAAGCCTATAGTTTCTGACTTCGATCTCTCGACCAGTTTTCCTATTAAGCCTATAGTTTCTGACTTCGTTCTCTCGACCAGTTTTCATATTAAGCCTATAGTTTCTGACTTCGATCTCTCGACCAGTTTTCCTATTAAGCCGATAGTTTCTGACTTCGTTCTCTCGACCAGTTTTCATATTAAGCCTATAGTTTCTGACTTCGATCTCTCGACCAGTTTTCATATTAAGCCTATAGTTTCTGACTTCGTTCTCTCGACCAGTTTTCATATTAAGCCTATAGTTTCTGACTTCGATCGCTCGACCAGTTTTCCTATTAAGCCTATAGTTTCTGACTTCGATCTCTCGACCAGTTTTCCTATTAAGCCTATAGTTTCTGACTTCGTTCTCTCGACCAGTTTTCCTATTAAGCCTATAGTTTCTGACTTCGATCTCTCGACCAGTTTTCATATTAAGCCTATAGTTTCTGACTTCGTTCTCTCGACCAGTTTTCCTATTAAGCCTATAGTTTCTGACTTCGTTCTCTCGACCAGTTTTCCTATTAAGCCTATAGTTTCTGACTTCGATCTCTCGACCAGTTTTCATATTAAGCCTATAGTTTCTGACTTCGTTCTCTCGACCAGTTTTCCTATTAAGCCTATAGTTTCTGACTTCGTTCTCTCGACCAGTTTTCCTATTAAGCCTATAGTTTCTGACTTCGATCTCTCGACCAGTTTTCATATTAAGCCTATAGTTTCTGACTTCGTTCTCTCGACCAGTTTTCCTATTAAGCCTATAGTTTCTGACTTCGTTCTCTCGACCAGTTTTCCTATTAAGCCTATAGTTTCTGACTTCGTTCTCTCGACCAGTTTTCCTATTAAGCCTATAGTTTCTGACTTCGATCTCTCGACCAGTTTTCATATTAAGCCTATAGTTTCTGACTTCGTTCTCTCGACCAGTTTTCCTATTAAGCCTATAGTTTCTGACTTCGATCGCTCGACCAGTTTTCATATTAAGCCTATAGTTTCTGACTTCGTTCTCTCGACCAGTTTTCCTATTAAGCCTATAGTTTCTGACTTCGTTCTCTCGACCAGTTTTCCTATTAAGCCTATAGTTTCTGACTTCGTTCTCTCGACCAGTTTTCCTATTAAGCCTATAGTTTCTGACTTCGTTCTCTCGACCAGTTTTCATATTAAGCCTATAGTTTCTGACTTCGTTCTCTCGACCAGTTTTCATATTAAGCCTATAGTTTCTGACTTCGTTCTCTCGACCAGTTTTCCTATTAAGCCTATAGTTTCTGACTTCGATCTCTCGACCAGTTTTCCTATTAAGCCTATAGTTTCTGACTTCGTTCTCTCGACCAGTTTTCCTATTAAGCCTATAGTTTCTGACTTCGTTCTCTCGACCAGTTTTCATATTAAGCCTATAGTTTCTGACTTCGTTCTCTCGACCAGTTTTCCTATTAAGCCTATAGTTTCTGACTTCGATCTCTCGACCAGTTTTCCTATTAAGCCTATAGTTTCTGACTTCGTTCTCTCGACCAGTTTTCCTATTAAGCCTATAGTTTCTGACTTCGTTCTCTCGACCAGTTTTCCTATTAAGCCTATAGTTTCTGACTTCGTTCTCTCGACCAGTTTTCCTATTAAGCCTATAGTTTCTGACTTCGATCTCTCGACCAGTTTTCATATTAAGCCTATAGTTTCTGACTTCGTTCTCTCGACCAGTTTTCCTATTAAGCCTATAGTTTCTGACTTCGTTCTCTCGACCAGTTTTCATATTAAGCCTATAGTTTCTGACTTCGATCTCTCGACCAGTTTTCCTATTAAGCCTATAGTTTCTGACTTCGTTCTCTCGACCAGTTTTCCTATTAAGCCTATAGTTTCTGACTTCGTTCTCTCGACCAGTTTTCATATTAAGCCTATAGTTTCTGACTTCGATCTCTCGACCAGTTTTCCTATTAAGCCTATAGTTTCTGACTTCGTTCTCTCGACCAGTTTTCCTATTAAGCCTATAGTTTCTGACTTCGTTCTCTCGACCAGTTTTCATATTAAGCCTATAGTTTCTGACTTCGTTCTCTCGACCAGTTTTCATATTAAGCCTATAGTTTCTGACTTCGTTCTCTCGTAGTTCGATCTCTCGACCAGTTTTCCTATTAAGCCTATAGTTTCTGACTTCGTTCTCTCGACCAGTTTTCATATTAAGCCTATAGTTTCTGACTTCGATCTCTCGACCAGTTTTCCTATTAAGCCTATAGTTTCTGACTTCGTTCTCTCGACCAGTTTTCCTATTAAGCCTATAGTTTCTGACTTCGTTCTCTCGACCAGTTTTCATATTAAGCCTATAGTTTCTGACTTCGTTCTCTCGACCAGTTTTCATATTAAGCCTATAGTTTCTGACTTCGTTCTCTCGTAGTTCGATCTCTCGACCAGTTTTCCTATTAAGCCTATAGTTTCTGACTTCGTTCTCTCGACCAGTTTTCATATTAAGCCTATAGTTTCTGACTTCGATCTCTCGACCAGTTTTCATATTAAGCCTATAGTTTCTGACTTCGTTCTCTCGACCAGTTTTCCTATTAAGCCTATAGTTTCTGACTTCGTTCTCTCGACCAGTTTTCATATTAAGCCTATAGTTTCTGACTTCGTTCTCTCGACCAGTTTTCATATTAAGCCTATAGTTTCTGACTTCGATCTCTCGACCAGTTTTCATATTAAGCCTATAGTTTCTGACTTCGTTCTCTCGACCAGTTTTCATATTAAGCCTATAGTTTCTGACTTCGTTCTCTCGTAGTTCGATCTCTCGACCAGTTTTCCTATTAAGCCTATAGTTTCTGACTTCGTTCTCTCGACCAGTTTTCATATTAAGCCTATAGTTTCTGACTTCGTTCTCTCGACCAGTTTTCCTATTAAGCCTATAGTTTCTGACTTCGTTCTCTCGACCAGTTTTCCTATTAAGCCTATAGTTTCTGACTTCGTTCTCTCGACCAGTTTTCCTATTAAGCCTATAGTTTCTGACTTCGTTCTCTCGACCAGTTTTCCTATTAAGCCTATAGTTTCTGACTTCGATCTCTCGACCAGTTTTCCTATTAAGCCTATAGTTTCTGACTTCGTTCTCTCGACCAGTTTTCCTATTAAGCCTATAGTTTCTGACTTCGATCGCTCGACCAGTTTTCCTATTAAGCCTATAGTTTCTGACTTCGATCGCTCGACCAGTTTTCCTATTAAGCCTATAGTTTCTGACTTCGTTCTCTCGACCAGTTTTCCTATTAAGCCTATAGTTTCTGACTTCGATCTCTCGACCAGTTTTCCTATTAAGCCTATAGTTTCTGACTTCGTTCTCTCGACCAGTTTTCCTATTAAGCCTATAGTTTCTGACTTCGTTCTCTCGACCAGTTTTCATATTAAGCCTATAGTTTCTGACTTCGATCGCTCGACCAGTTTTCCTATTAAGCCTATAGTTTCTGACTTCGTTCTCTCGACCAGTTTTCCTATTAAGCCTATAGTTTCTGACTTCGTTCTCTCGACCAGTTTTCCTATTAAGCCTATAGTTTCTGACTTCGTTCTCTCGACCAGTTTTCATATTAAGCCTATAGTTTCTGACTTCGTTCTCTCGACCAGTTTTCCTATTAAGCCTATAGTTTCTGACTTCGATCTCTCGACCAGTTTTCCTATTAAGCCTATAGTTTCTGACTTCGTTCTCTCGACCAGTTTTCCTATTAAGCCTATAGTTTCTGACTTCGTTCTCTCGTAGTTCGATCTCTCGACCAGTTTTCCTATTAAGCCTATAGTTTCTGACTTCGTTCTCTCGTAGTTCGATCTCTCGACCAGTTTTCCTATTAAGCCTATAGTTTCTGACTTCGTTCTCTCGACCAGTTTTCATATTAAGCCTATAGTTTCTGACTTCGTTCTCTCGACCAGTTTTCCTATTAAGCCTATAGTTTCTGACTTCGTTCTCTCGACCAGTTTTCATATTAAGCCTATAGTTTCTGACTTCGATCGCTCGACCAGTTTTCCTATTAAGCCTATAGTTTATGACTTCGATCGCTCGACCAGTTTTCCTATTAAGCCTATAGTTTCTGACTTCGTTCTCTCGACCAGTTTTCATATTAAGCCTATAGTTTCTGACTTCGATCTCTCGACCAGTTTTCCTATTAAGCCTATAGTTTCTGACTTCGTTCTCTCGACCAGTTTTCCTATTAAGCCTATAGTTTCTGACTTCGTTCTCTCGACCAGTTTTCCTATTAAGCCTATAGTTTCTGACTTCGATCTCTCGACCAGTTTTCCTATTAAGCCTATAGTTTCTGACTTCGTTCTCTCGACCAGTTTTCTTATTAAGCCTATAGTTTCTGACTTCGTTCTCTCGACCAGTTTTCCTATTAAGCCTATAGTTTCTGACTTCGTTCTCTCGACCAGTTTTCCTATTAAGCCTATAGTTTCTGACTTCGATCTCTCGACCAGTTTTCATATTAAGCCTATAGTTTCTGACTTCGTTCTCTCGACCAGTTTTCCTATTAAGCCTATAGTTTCTGACTTCGTTCTCTCGACCAGTTTTCCTATTAAGCCTATAGTTTCTGACTTCGTTCTCTCGACCAGTTTTCCTATTAAGCCTATAGTTTCTGACTTCGTTCTCTCGACCAGTTTTCCTATTAAGCCTATAGTTTCTGACTTCGATCTCTCGACCAGTTTTCCTATTAAGCCTATAGTTTCTGACTTCGTTCTCTCGACCAGTTTTCATATTAAGCCTATAGTTTCTGACTTCGATCTCTCGACCAGTTTTCATATTAAGCCTATAGTTTCTGACTTCGTTCTCTCGACCAGTTTTCCTATTAAGCCTATAGTTTCTGACTTCGTTCTCTCGACCAGTTTTCCTATTAAGCCTATAGTTTCTGACTTCGTTCTCTCGACCAGTTTTCCTATTAAGCCTATAGTTTCTGACTTCGATCGCTCGACCAGTTTTCCTATTAAGCCTATAGTTTCTGACTTCGTTCTCTCGACCAGTTTTCCTATTAAGCCTATAGTTTCTGACTTCGTTCTCTCGACCAGTTTTCATATTAAGCCTATAGTTTCTGACTTCGATCTCTCGACCAGTTTTCCTATTAAGCCTATAGTTTCTGACTTCGATCTCTCGACCAGTTTTCCTATTAAGCCTATAGTTTCTGACTTCGTTCTCTCGACCAGTTTTCCTATTAAGCCTATAGTTTCTGACTTCGTTCTCTCGACCAGTTTTCCTATTAAGCCTATAGTTTCTGACTTCGATCTCTCGACCAGTTTTCCTATTAAGCCTATAGTTTCTGACTTCGATCTCTCGACCAGTTTTCCTATTAAGCCTATAGTTTCTGACTTCTATCTCTCGACCAGTTTTCATATTAAGCCTATAGTTTCTGACTTCGATCTCTCGACCAGTTTTCATATTAAGCCTATAGTTTCTGACTTCGTTCTCTCGACCAGTTTTCCTATTAAGCCTATAGTTTCTGACTTCGTTCTCTCGACCAGTTTTCATATTAAGCCTATAGTTTCTGACGTCGTTCTCTCGACCAGTTTTCCTATTAAGCCTATAGTTTCTGACTTCGTTCTCTCGACCAGTTTTCCTATTAAGCCTATAGTTTCTGACTTCGTTCTCTCGACCAGTTTTCCTATTAAGCCTATAGTTTCTGACTTCGATCTCTCGACCAGTTTTCCTATTAAGCCTATAGTTTCTGACTTCGTTCTCTCGACCAGTTTTCATATTAAGCCTATAGTTTCTGACTTCGATCGCTCGACCAGTTTTCCTATTAAGCCTATAGTTTCTGACTTCGATCGCTCGACCAGTTTTCCTATTAAGCCTATAGTTTCTGACTTCGTTCTCTCGACCAGTTTTCCTATTAAGCCTATAGTTTCTGACTTCGATCTCTCGACCAGTTTTCATATTAAGCCTATAGTTTCTGACTTCGTTCTCTCGACCAGTTTTCCTATTAAGCCTATAGTTTCTGACTTCGTTCTCTCGACCAGTTTTCCTATTAAGCCTATAGTTTCTGACTTCGTTCTCTCGACCAGTTTTCCTATTAAGCCTATAGTTTCTGACTTCGATCTCTCGACCAGTTTTCCTATTAAGCCTATAGTTTCTGACTTCGTTCTCTCGACCAGTTTTCATATTAAGCCTATAGTTTCTGACTTCGATCTCTCGACCAGTTTTCCTATTAAGCCTATAGTTTCTGACTTCGTTCTCTCGACCAGTTTTCCTATTAAGCCTATAGTTTCTGACTTCGATCTCTCGACCAGTTTTCCTATTAAGCCTATAGTTTCTGACTTCGTTCTCTCGACCAGTTTTCCTATTAAGCCTATAGTTTCTGACTTCGTTCTCTCGACCAGTTTTCCTATTAAGCCTATAGTTTCTGACTTCGTTCTCTCGACCAGTTTTCCTATTAAGCCTATAGTTTCTGACTTCGATCTCTCGACCAGTTTTCATATTAAGCCTATAGTTTATGACTTCGTTCTCTCGACCAGTTTTCATATTAAGCCTATAGTTTATGACTTCGTTCTCTCGACCAGTTTTCCTATTAAGCCTATAGTTTCTGACTTCGTTCTCTCGACCAGTTTTCATATTAAGCCTATAGTTTCTGACTTCGATCGCTCGACCAGTTTTCCTATTAAGCCTATAGTTTATGACTTCGATCGCTCGACCAGTTTTCCTATTAAGCCTATAGTTTCTGACTTCGTTCTCTCGACCAGTTTTCATATTAAGCCTATAGTTTCTGACTTCGATCTCTCGACCAGTTTTCCTATTAAGCCTATAGTTTCTGACTTCGTTCTCTCGACCAGTTTTCCTATTAAGCCTATAGTTTCTGACTTCGTTCTCTCGACCAGTTTTCCTATTAAGCCTATAGTTTCTGACTTCGATCTCTCGACCAGTTTTCCTATTAAGCCTATAGTTTCTGACTTCGTTCTCTCGACCAGTTTTCCTATTAAGCCTATAGTTTCTGACTTCGTTCTCTCGACCAGTTTTCCTATTAAGCCTATAGTTTCTGACTTCGTTCTCTCGACCAGTTTTCCTATTAAGCCTATAGTTTCTGACTTCGATCTCTCGACCAGTTTTCATATTAAGCCTATAGTTTCTGACTTCGTTCTCTCGACCAGTTTTCCTATTAAGCCTATAGTTTCTGACTTCGTTCTCTCGACCAGTTTTCCTATTAAGCCTATAGTTTCTGACTTCGTTCTCTCGACCAGTTTTCCTATTAAGCCTATAGTTTCTGACTTCGTTCTCTCGACCAGTTTTCCTATTAAGCCTATAGTTTCTGACTTCGATCTCTCGACCAGTTTTCCTATTAAGCCTATAGTTTCTGACTTCGTTCTCTCGACCAGTTTTCATATTAAGCCTATAGTTTCTGACTTCGATCTCTCGACCAGTTTTCATATTAAGCCTATAGTTTCTGACTTCGTTCTCTCGACCAGTTTTCCTATTAAGCCTATAGTTTCTGACTTCGTTCTCTCGACCAGTTTTCCTATTAAGCCTATAGTTTCTGACTTCGTTCTCTCGACCAGTTTTCCTATTAAGCCTATAGTTTCTGACTTCGATCGCTCGACCAGTTTTCCTATTAAGCCTATAGTTTCTGACTTCGTTCTCTCGACCAGTTTTCCTATTAAGCCTATAGTTTCTGACTTCGTTCTCTCGACCAGTTTTCATATTAAGCCTATAGTTTCTGACTTCGATCTCTCGACCAGTTTTCCTATTAAGCCTATAGTTTCTGACTTCGTTCTCTCGACCAGTTTTCCTATTAAGCCTATAGTTTCTGACTTCGATCTCTCGACCAGTTTTCATATTAAGCCTATAGTTTCTGACTTCGATCTCTCGACCAGTTTTCCTATTAAGCCTATAGTTTCTGACTTCGTTCTCTCGACCAGTTTTCATATTAAGCCTATAGTTTCTGACTTCGATCTCTCGACCAGTTTTCATATTAAGCCTATAGTTTCTGACTTCGTTCTCTCGACCAGTTTTCATATTAAGCCTATAGTTTCTGACTTCGATCTCTCGACCAGTTTTCATATTAAGCCTATAGTTTCTGACTTCGATCTCTCGACCAGTTTTCCTATTAAGCCTATAGTTTCTGACTTCGTTCTCTCGACCAGTTTTCATATTAAGCCTATAGTTTCTGACTTCGTTCTCTCGACCAGTTTTCATATTAAGCCTATAGTTTCTGACTTCGTTCTCTCGACCAGTTTTCATATTAAGCCTATAGTTTCTGACTTCGTTCTCTCGACCAGTTTTCCTATTAAGCCTATAGTTTCTGACTTCGTTCTCTCGACCAGTTTTCCTATTAAGCCTATAGTTTCTGACTTCGATCTCTCGACCAGTTTTCATATTAAGCCTATAGTTTCTGACTTCGTTCTCTCGACCAGTTTTCCTATTAAGCCTATAGTTTCTGACTTCGATCTCTCGACCAGTTTTCCTATTAAGCCTATAGTTTCTGACTTCGTTCTCTCGACCAGTTTTCATATTAAGCCTATAGTTTCTGACTTCGTTCTCTCGACCAGTTTTCCTATTAAGCCTATAGTTTCTGACTTCGTTCTCTCGACCAGTTTTCCTATTAAGCCTATAGTTTCTGACTTCGTTCTCTCGACCAGTTTTCCTATTAAGCCTATAGTTTCTGACTTCGTTCTCTCGACCAGTTTTCATATTAAGCCTATAGTTTCTGACTTCGATCTCTCGACCAGTTTTCCTATTAAGCCTATAGTTTCTGACTTCGTTCTCTCGACCAGTTTTCATATTAAGCCTATAGTTTCTGACTTCGATCTCTCGACCAGTTTTCCTATTAAGCCTATAGTTTCTGACTTCGTTCTCTCGACCAGTTTTCATATTAAGCCTATAGTTTCTGACTTCGTTCTCTCGACCAGTTTTCCTATTAAGCCTATAGTTTCTGACTTCGTTCTCTCGACCAGTTTTCCTATTAAGCCTATAGTTTCTGACTTCGATCTCTCGACCAGTTTTCCTATTAAGCCTATAGTTTCTGACTTCGATCGCTCGACCAGTTTTCCTATTAAGCCTATAGTTTCTGACTTCGATCTCTCGACCAGTTTTCCTATTAAGCCTATAGTTTCTGACTTCGTTCTCTCGACCAGTTTTCATATTAAGCCTATAGTTTCTGACTTCGTTCTCTCGACCAGTTTTCCTATTAAGCCTATAGTTTCTGACTTCGTTCTCTCGACCAGTTTTCCTATTAAGCCTATAGTTTCTGACTTCGTTCTCTCGACCAGTTTTCCTATTAAGCCTATAGTTTCTGACTTCGTTCTCTCGACCAGTTTTCCTATTAAGCCTATAGTTTCTGACTTCGATCTCTCGACCATTGCCTATAGTTTCTGACTTCGTTCTCTCGACCAGTTTTCCTATTAAGCCTATAGTTTCTGACTTCGTTCTCTCGACCAGTTTTCCTATTAAGCCTATAGTTTCTGACTTCGATCTCTCGACCAGTTTTCCTATTAAGCCTATAGTTTCTGACTTCGTTCTCTCGACCAGTTTTCATATTAAGCCTATAGTTTCTGACTTCGATCGCTCGACCAGTTTTCCTATTAAGCCTATAGTTTCTGACTTCGATCTCTCGACCAGTTTTCCTATTAAGCCTATAGTTTCTGACTTCGTTCTCTCGACCAGTTTTCATATTAAGCCTATAGTTTCTGACTTCGTTCTCTCGACCAGTTTTCCTATTAAGCCTATAGTTTCTGACTTCGTTCTCTCGACCAGTTTTCCTATTAAGCCTATAGTTTCTGACTTCGATCGCTCGACCAGTTTTCCTATTAAGCCTATAGTTTCTGACTTCGTTCTCTCGACCAGTTTTCCTATTAAGCCTATAGTTTCTGACTTCGATCTCTCGACCAGTTTTCATATTAAGCCTATAGTTTCTGACTTCGTTCTCTCGACCAGTTTTCATATTAAGCCTATAGTTTCTGACTTCGATCTCTCGACCAGTTTTCATATTAAGCCTATAGTTTCTGACTTCGATCTCTCGACCAGTTTTCCTATTAAGCCTATAGTTTCTGACTTCGATCTCTCGACCAGTTTTCATATTAAGCCTATAGTTTCTGACTTCGTTCTCTCGACCAGTTTTCCTATTAAGCCTATAGTTTCTGACTTCGATCTCTCGACCAGTTTTCATATTAAGCCTATAGTTTCTGACTTCGTTCTCTCGACCAGTTTTCATATTAAGCCTATAGTTTCTGACTTCGATCTCTCGACCAGTTTTCATATTAAGCCTATAGTTTCTGACTTCGTTCTCTCGACCAGTTTTCATATTAAGCCTATAGTTTCTGACTTCGATCTCTCGACCAGTTTTCCTATTAAGCCTATAGTTTCTGACTTCGTTCTCTCGACCAGTTTTCATATTAAGCCTATAGTTTCTGACTTCGATCTCTCGACCAGTTTTCATATTAAGCCTATAGTTTCTGACTTCGTTCTCTCGACCAGTTTTCCTATTAAGCCTATAGTTTCTGACTTCGTTCTCTCGACCAGTTTTCATATTAAGCCTATAGTTTCTGACTTCGATCTCTCGACCAGTTTTCATATTAAGCCTATAGTTTCTGACTTCGTTCTCTCGACCAGTTTTCCTATTAAGCCTATAGTTTCTGACTTCGTTCTCTCGACCAGTTTTCCTATTAAGCCTATAGTTTCTGACTTCGTTCTCTCGACCAGTTTTCCTATTAAGCCTATAGTTTCTGACTTCGATCTCTCGACCAGTTTTCCTATTAAGCCTATAGTTTCTGACTTCGTTCTCTCGACCAGTTTTCCTATTAAGCCTATAGTTTCTGACTTCGTTCTCTCGACCAGTTTTCCTATTAAGCCTATAGTTTCTGACTTCGTTCTCTCGACCAGTTTTCCTATTAAGCCTATAGTTTCTGACTTCGTTCTCTCGACCAGTTTTCATATTAAGCCTATAGTTTCTGACTTCGATCTCTCGACCAGTTTTCCTATTAAGCCTATAGTTTCTGACTTCGTTCTCTCGACCAGTTTTCCTATTAAGCCTATAGTTTCTGACTTCGTTCTCTCGACCAGTTTTCCTATTAAGCCTATAGTTTCTGACTTCGATCTCTCGACCAGTTTTCCTATTAAGCCTATAGTTTCTGACTTCGTTCTCTCGACCAGTTTTCCTATTAAGCCTATAGTTTCTGACTTCGTTCTCTCGACCAGTTTTCCTATTAAGCCTATAGTTTCTGACTTCGATCGCTCGACCAGTTTTCCTATTAAGCCTATAGTTTCTGACTTCGTTCTCTCGACCAGTTTTCCTATTAAGCCGATAGTTTCTGACTTCGATCTCTCGACCAGTTTTCCTATTAAGCCTATAGTTTCTGACTTCGTTCTCTCGACCAGTTTTCCTATTAAGCCTATAGTTTCTGACTTCGTTCTCTCGACCAGTTTTCCTATTAAGCCTATAGTTTCTGACTTCGTTCTCTCGACCAGTTTTCCTATTAAGCCTATAGTTTCTGACTTCGATCTCTCGACCAGTTTTCATATTAAGCCTATAGTTTCTGACTTCGTTCTCTCGACCAGTTTTCCTATTAAGCCTATAGTTTCTGACTTCGTTCTCTCGACCAGTTTTCCTATTAAGCCTATAGTTTCTGACTTCGTTCTCTCGACCAGTTTTCCTATTAAGCCTATAGTTTCTGACTTCGTTCTCTCGACCAGTTTTCCTATTAAGCCTATAGTTTCTGACTTCGTTCTCTCGACCAGTTTTCATATTAAGCCTATAGTTTCTGACTTCGATCTCTCGACCAGTTTTCCTATTAAGCCTATAGTTTCTGACTTCGTTCTCTCGACCAGTTTTCCTATTAAGCCTATAGTTTCTGACTTCGTTCTCTCGACCAGTTTTCATATTAAGCCTATAGTTTCTGACTTCGTTCTCTCGACCAGTTTTCCTATTAAGCCTATAGTTTCTGACTTCGTTCTCTCGACCAGTTTTCCTATTAAGCCTATAGTTTCTGACTTCGTTCTCTCGACCAGTTTTCCTATTAAGCCTATAGTTTCTGACTTCGTTCTCTCGACCAGTTTTCCTATTAAGCCTATAGTTTCTGACTTCGTTCTCTCGACCAGTTTTCATATTAAGCCTATAGTTTCTGACTTCGTTCTCTCGACCAGTTTTCATATTAAGCCTATAGTTTCTGACTTCGTTCTCTCGACCAGTTTTCCTATTAAGCCTATAGTTTCTGACTTCGTTCTCTCGACCAGTTTTCCTATTAAGCCTATAGTTTCTGACTTCGTTCTCTCGACCAGTTTTCCTATTAAGCCTATAGTTTCTGACTTCGTTCTCTCGACCAGTTTTCCTATTAAGCCTATAGTTTCTGACTTCGTTCTCTCGACCAGTTTTCATATTAAGCCTATAGTTTCTGACTTCGTTCTCTCGACCAGTTTTCATATTAAGCCTATAGTTTCTGACTTCGTTCTCTCGACCAGTTTTCCTATTAAGCCTATAGTTTCTGACTTCGTTCTCTCGACCAGTTTTCCTATTAAGCCTATAGTTTCTGACTTCGTTCTCTCGACCAGTTTTCCTATTAAGCCTATAGTTTCTGACTTCGATCTCTCGACCAGTTTTCCTATTAAGCCTATAGTTTCTGACTTCGTTCTCTCGACCAGTTTTCCTATTAAGCCTATAGTTTCTGACTTCGTTCTCTCGACCAGTTTTCCTATTAAGCCTATAGTTTCTGACTTCGTTCTCTCGACCAGTTTTCCTATTAAGCCTATAGTTTCTGACTTCGTTCTCTCGACCAGTTTTCCTATTAAGCCTATAGTTTCTGACGTCGATCTCTCGACCAGTTTTCCTATTAAGCCTATAGTTTCTGACTTCGTTCTCTCGACCAGTTTTCCTATTAAGCCTATAGTTTCTGACTTCGTTCTCTCGACCAGTTTTCCTATTAAGCCTATAGTTTCTGACGTCGATCTCTCGACCAGTTTTCCTATTAAGCCTATAGTTTCTGACTTCGTTCTCTCGACCAGTTTTCCTATTAAGCCTATAGTTTCTGACTTCGTTCTCTCGACCAGTTTTCCTATTAAGCCTATAGTTTCTGACTTCGATCTCTCGACCAGTTTTCCTATTAAGCCTATAGTTTCTGACTTCGTTCTCTCGACCAGTTTTCCTATTAAGCCTATAGTTTCTGACTTCGTTCTCTCGACCAGTTTTCCTATTAAGCCTATAGTTTCTGACTTCGTTCTCTCGACCAGTTTTCATATTAAGCCTATAGTTTCTGACTTCGATCTCTCGACCAGTTTTCCTATTAAGCCTATAGTTTCTGACTTCGTTCTCTCGACCAGTTTTCCTATTAAGCCTATAGTTTCTGACTTCGATCTCTCGACCAGTTTTCCTATTAAGCCTATAGTTTCTGACTTCGTTCTCTCGACCAGTTTTCATATTAAGCCTATAGTTTCTGACTTCGTTCTCTCGACCAGTTTTCCTATTAAGCCTATAGTTTCTGACTTCGTTCTCTCGACCAGTTTTCCTATTAAGCCTATAGTTTCTGACGTCGATCTCTCGACCAGTTTTCCTATTAAGCCTATAGTTTCTGACTTCGTTCTCTCGACCAGTTTTCCTATTAAGCCTATAGTTTCTGACTTCGTTCTCTCGACCAGTTTTCCTATTAAGCCTATAGTTTCTGACTTCGATCTCTCGACCAGTTTTCCTATTAAGCCTATAGTTTCTGACTTCGTTCTCTCGACCAGTTTTCCTATTAAGCCTATAGTTTCTGACTTCGTTCTCTCGACCAGTTTTCCTATTAAGCCTATAGTTTCTGACTTCGTTCTCTCGACCAGTTTTCCTATTAAGCCTATAGTTTCTGACTTCGTTCTCTCGACCAGTTTTCCTATTAAGCCTATAGTTTCTGACTTCGTTCTCTCGACCAGTTTTCCTATTAAGCCTATAGTTTCTGACTTCGTTCTCTCGACCAGTTTTCCTATTAAGCCTATAGTTTCTGACTTCGTTCTCTCGACCAGTTTTCCTATTAAGCCTATAGTTTCTGACTTCGTTCTCTCGACCAGTTTTCCTATTAAGCCTATAGTTTCTGACTTCGTTCTCTCGACCAGTTTTCCTATTAAGCCTATAGTTTCTGACTTCGTTCTCTCGACCAGTTTTCCTATTAAGCCTATAGTTTCTGACTTCGTTCTCTCGACCAGTTTTCATATTAAGCCTATAGTTTCTGACGTCGATCTCTCGACCAGTTTTCATATTAAGCCTATAGTTTCTGACTTCGTTCTCTCGACCAGTTTTCATATTAAGCCTATAGTTTCTGACTTCGTTCTCTCGACCAGTTTTCCTATTAAGCCTATAGTTTCTGACTTCGTTCTCTCGACCAGTTTTCCTATTAAGCCTATAGTTTCTGACTTCGTTCTCTCGACCAGTTTTCCTATTAAGCCTATAGTTTCTGACTTCGATCGCTCGACCAGTTTTCCTATTAAGCCTATAGTTTCTGACTTCGATCTCTCGACCAGTTTTCATATTAAGCCTATAGTTTCTGACTTCGTTCTCTCGACCAGTTTTCATATTAAGCCTATAGTTTCTGACTTCGTTCTCTCGACCAGTTTTCCTATTAAGCCTATAGTTTCTGACTTCGTTCTCTCGACCAGTTTTCCTATTAAGCCTATAGTTTCTGACTTCGTTCTCTCGACCAGTTTTCCTATTAAGCCTATAGTTTCTGACTTCGATCTCTCGACCAGTTTTCATATTAAGCCTATAGTTTCTGACTTCGTTCTCTCGACCAGTTTTCCTATTAAGCCTATAGTTTCTGACTTCGTTCTCTCGACCAGTTTTCCTATTAAGCCTATAGTTTCTGACTTCGATCTCTCGACCAGTTTTCCTATTAAGCCTATAGTTTCTGACTTCGTTCTCTCGACCAGTTTTCCTATTAAGCCTATAGTTTCTGACTTCGTTCTCTCGACCAGTTTTCCTATTAAGCCTATAGTTTCTGACTTCGTTCTCTCGACCAGTTTTCCTATTAAGCCTATAGTTTCTGACTTCGATCTCTCGACCAGTTTTCATATTAAGCCTATAGTTTCTGACTTCTATCTCTCGACCAGTTTTCATATTAAGCCTATAGTTTCTGACTTCTATCTCTCGACCAGTTTTCCTATTAAGCCTATAGTTTCTGACTTCGATCTCTCGACCATGTTTCATATTAAGCCTATAGTTTCTGACTTCTATCTCTCGACCAGTTTTCATATTAAGCCTATAGTTTCTGACTTCTATCTCTCGACCAGTTTTCCTATTAAGCCTATAGTTTCTGACTTCGATCTCTCGACCAGTTTTCATATTAAGCCTATAGTTTCTGACTTCTATCTCTCGACCAGTTTTCATATTAAGCCTATAGTTTCTGACTTCGTTCTCTCGACCAGTTTTCATATTAAGCCTATAGTTTCTGACTTCGTTCTCTCGACCAGTTTTCATATTAAGCCTATAGTTTCTGACTTCGTTCTCTCGACCAGTTTTCATATTAAGCCTATAGTTTCTGACTTCGTTCTCTCGACCAGTTTTCATATTAAGCCTATAGTTTCTGACTTCTATCTCTCGACCAGTTTTCCTATTAAGCCTATAGTTTCTGACTTCGATCTCTCGACCAGTTTTCATATTAAGCCTATAGTTTCTGACTTCTATCTCTCGACCAGTTTTCATATTAAGCCTATAGTTTCTGACTTCTATCTCTCGACCAGTTTTCCTATTAAGCCTATAGTTTCTGACTTCGATCTCTCGACCAGTTTTCATATTAAGCCTATAGTTTCTGACTTCTATCTCTCGACCAGTTTTCATATTAAGCCTATAGTTTCTGACTTCTATCTCTCGACCAGTTTTCCTATTAAGCCTATAGTTTCTGACTTCGATCTCTCGACCAGTTTTCATATTAAGCCTATAGTTTCTGACTTCTATCTCTCGACCAGTTTTCATATTAAGCCTATAGTTTCTGACTTCGATCTCTCGACCAGTTTTCATATTAAGCCTATAGTTTCTGACTTCTATCTCTCGACCAGTTTTCCTATTAAGCCTATAGTTTCTGACTTCGATCTCTCGACCAGTTTTCATATTAAGCCTATAGTTTCTGACTTCTATCTCTCGACCAGTTTTCATATTAAGCCTATAGTTTCTGACTTCTATCTCTCGACCAGTTTTCCTATTAAGCCTATAGTTTCTGACTTCGATCTCTCGACCAGTTTTCATATTAAGCCTATAGTTTCTGACTTCTATCTCTCGACCAGTTTTCATATTAAGCCTATAGTTTCTGACTTCTATCTCTCGACCAGTTTTCCTATTAAGCCTATAGTTTCTGACTTCGATCTCTCGACCAGTTTTCATATTAAGCCTATAGTTTCTGACTTCTATCTCTCGACCAGTTTTCATATTAAGCCTATAGTTTCTGACTTCTATCTCTCGACCAGTTTTCCTATTAAGCCTATAGTTTCTGACTTCGATCTCTCGACCAGTTTTCCTATTAAGCCTATAGTTTCTGACTTCGTTCTCTCGACCAGTTTTCCTATTAAGCCTATAGTTTCTGACTTCGTTCTCTCGACCAGTTTTCCTATTAAGCCTATAGTTTCTGACTTCGTTCTCTCGACCAGTTTTCCTATTAAGCCTATAGTTTCTGACTTCGTTCTCTCGACCAGTTTTCCTATTAAGCCTATAGTTTCTGACTTCGTTCTCTCGACCAGTTTTCATATTAAGCCTATAGTTTCTGACTTCGATCTCTCGACCAGTTTTCCTATTAAGCCTATAGTTTCTGACTTCGTTCTCTCGACCAGTTTTCCTATTAAGCCTATAGTTTCTGACTTCGTTCTCTCGACCAGTTTTCCTATTAAGCCTATAGTTTATGACTTCGTTCTCTCGACCAGTTTTCATATTAAGCCTATAGTTTCTGACTTCGTTCTCTCGACCAGTTTTCCTATTAAGCCTATAGTTTCTGACTTCGTTCTCTCGACCAGTTTTCCTATTAAGCCTATAGTTTCTGACTTCGATCTCTCGACCAGTTTTCCTATTAAGCCTATAGTTTCTGACTTCGTTCTCTCGACCAGTTTTCCTATTAAGCCTATAGTTTATGACTTCGTTCTCTCGACCAGTTTTCATATTAAGCCTATAGTTTCTGACTTCGATCTCTCGACCAGTTTTCCTATTAAGCCTATAGTTTCTGACTTCGTTCTCTCGACCAGTTTTCATATTAAGCCTATAGTTTCTGACTTCGTTCTCTCGACCAGTTTTCATATTAAGCCTATAGTTTCTGACTTCGTTCTCTCGACCAGTTTTCATATTAAGCCTATAGTTTCTGACTTCGTTCTCTCGACCAGTTTTCCTATTAAGCCTATAGTTTCTGACTTCGATCTCTCGACCAGTTTTCATATTAAGCCTATAGTTTATGACTTCGTTCTCTCGACCAGTTTTCCTATTAAGCCTATAGTTTCTGACTTCGATCTCTCGACCAGTTTTCCTATTAAGCCTATAGTTTCTGACTTCGTTCTCTCGACCAGTTTTCCTATTAAGCCTATAGTTTCTGACTTCGATCGCTCGACCAGTTTTCCTATTAAGCCTATAGTTTCTGACTTCGATCTCTCGACCAGTTTTCATATTAAGCCTATAGTTTCTGACTTCGTTCTCTCGACCAGTTTTCCTATTAAGCCTATAGTTTCTGACTTCGTTCTCTCGACCAGTTTTCCTATTAAGCCTATAGTTTCTGACTTCGATCTCTCGACCAGTTTTCCTATTAAGCCTATAGTTTCTGACTTCGTTCTCTCGACCAGTTTTCCTATTAAGCCTATAGTTTATGACTTCGTTCTCTCGACCAGTTTTCATATTAAGCCTATAGTTTCTGACTTCGATCTCTCGACCAGTTTTCCTATTAAGCCTATAGTTTCTGACTTCGTTCTCTCGACCAGTTTTCCTATTAAGCCTATAGTTTCTGACTTCGATCTCTCGACCAGTTTTCCTATTAAGCCTATAGTTTCTGACTTCGTTCTCTCGACCAGTTTTCCTATTAAGCCTATAGTTTCTGACTTCGTTCTCTCGACCAGTTTTCCTATTAAGCCTATAGTTTCTGACTTCGTTCTCTCGACCAGTTTTCCTATTAAGCCTATAGTTTCTGACTTCGTTCTCTCGACCAGTTTTCATATTAAGCCTATAGTTTCTAACTTCGTTCTCTCGACCAGTTTTCCTATTAAGCCTATAGTTTCTAACTTCGTTCTCTCGACCAGTTTTCCTATTAAGCCTATAGTTTCTGACTTCGTTCTCTCGACCAGTTTTCCTATTAAGCCTATAGTTTCTGACTTCGTTCTCTCGACCAGTTTTCCTATTAAGCCTATAGTTTCTGACTTCGTTCTCTCGACCAGTTTTCATATTAAGCCTATAGTTTCTGACTTCGATCTCTCGACCAGTTTTCCTATTAAGCCTATAGTTTCTGACTTCGATCGCTCGACCAGTTTTCCTATTAAGCCTATAGTTTCTGACTTCGATCTCTCGACCAGTTTTCCTATTAAGCCTATAGTTTCTGACTTCGTTCTCTCGACCAGTTTTCATATTAAGCCTATAGTTTCTAACTTCGTTCTCTCGACCAGTTTTCCTATTAAGCCTATAGTTTCTAACTTCGTTCTCTCGACCAGTTTTCATATTAAGCCTATAGTTTCTAACTTCGTTCTCTCGACCAGTTTTCCTATTAAGCCTATAGTTTCTAACTTCGTTCTCTCGACCAGTTTTCCTATTAAGCCTATAGTTTCTGACTTCGTTCTCTCGACCAGTTTTCCTATTAAGCCTATAGTTTCTGACTTCGTTCTCTCGACCAGTTTTCCTATTAAGCCTATAGTTTCTGACTTCGTTCTCTCGACCAGTTTTCATATTAAGCCTATAGTTTCTGACTTCGATCTCTCGACCAGTTTTCCTATTAAGCCTATAGTTTCTGACTTCGATCGCTCGACCAGTTTTCCTATTAAGCCTATAGTTTCTGACTTCGATCTCTCGACCAGTTTTCCTATTAAGCCTATAGTTTCTGACTTCGTTCTCTCGACCAGTTTTCATATTAAGCCTATAGTTTCTGACTTCGTTCTCTCGACCAGTTTTCCTATTAAGCCTATAGTTTCTGACTTCGATCTCTCGACCAGTTTTCCTATTAAGCCTATAGTTTCTGACTTCGTTCTCTCGACCAGTTTTCCTATTAAGCCTATAGTTTCTGACTTCGTTCTCTCGACCAGTTTTCCTATTAAGCCTATAGTTTCTGACTTCGATCTCTCGACCAGTTTTCCTATTAAGCCTATAGTTTCTGACTTCGTTCTCTCGACCAGTTTTCATATTAAGCCTATAGTTTCTGACTTCGTTCTCTCGACCATGTTTTCCTATTAAGCCTATAGTTTCTGACTTCGATCTCTCGACCAGTTTTCATATTAAGCCTATAGTTTCTGACTTCGTTCTCTCGACCAGTTTTCATATTAAGCCTATAGTTTCTGACTTCGTTCTCTCGACCAGTTTTCCTATTAAGCCTATAGTTTCTGACTTCGATCTCTCGACCAGTTTTCCTATTAAGCCTATAGTTTCTGACTTCGTTCTCTCGACCAGTTTTCCTATTAAGCCTATAGTTTCTGACTTCGTTCTCTCGACCAGTTTTCCTATTAAGCCTATAGTTTCTGACTTCGTTCTCTCGACCAGTTTTCCTATTAAGCCTATAGTTTCTGACTTCGTTCTCTCGACCAGTTTTCCTATTAAGCCTATAGTTTCTGACTTCGATCGCTCGACCAGTTTTCATATTAAGCCTATAGTTTATGACTTCGTTCTCTCGACCAGTTTTCCTATTAAGCCTATAGTTTCTGACTTCGTTCTCTCGACCAGTTTTCATATTAAGCCTATAGTTTCTGACTTCGTTCTCTCGACCAGTTTTCATATTAAGCCTATAGTTTCTGACTTCGTTCTCTCGACCAGTTTTCCTATTAAGCCTATAGTTTCTGACGTCGATCTCTCGACCAGTTTTCCTATTAAGCCTATAGTTTCTGACTTCGTTCTCTCGACCAGTTTTCCTATTAAGCCTATAGTTTCTGACTTCGATCTCTCGACCAGTTTTCCTATTAAGCCTATAGTTTCTGACTTCGTTCTCTCGACCAGTTTTGCTATTAAGCCTATAGTTTCTGACTTCGTTCTCTCGACCAGTTTTCATATTAAGCCTATAGTTTCTGACTTCGATCTCTCGACCAGTTTTCCTATTAAGCCTATAGTTTCTGACTTCGTTCTCTCGACCAGTTTTCCTATTAAGCCTATAGTTTCTGACTTCGTTCTCTCGACCAGTTTTGCTATTAAGCCTATAGTTTCTGACTTCGATCTCTCGACCAGTTTTCATATTAAGCCTATAGTTTCTGACTTCGTTCTCTCGACCAGTTTTCCTATTAAGCCTATAGTTTCTGACTTCGATCTCTCGACCAGTTTTCATATTAAGCCTATAGTTTCTGACTTCGATCGCTCGACCAGTTTTCCTATTAAGCCTATAGTTTCTGACTTCGTTCTCTCGACCAGTTTTCCTATTAAGCCTATAGTTTCTGACTTCGATCGCTCGACCAGTTTTCCTATTAAGCCTATAGTTTCTGACTTCGATCTCTCGACCAGTTTTCCTATTAAGCCTATAGTTTCTGACTTCGTTCTCTCGACCAGTTTTCATATTAAGCCTATAGTTTCTGACTTCGATCTCTCGACCAGTTTTCCTATTAAGCCTATAGTTTCTGACTTCGTTCTCTCGACCAGTTTTCCTATTAAGCCTATAGTTTCTGACTTCGTTCTCTCGACCAGTTTTCCTATTAAGCCTATAGTTTCTGACTTCGTTCTCTCGACCAGTTTTCATATTAAGCCTATAGTTTCTGACTTCGATCGCTCGACCAGTTTTCCTATTAAGCCTATAGTTTCTGACTTCGATCGCTCGACCAGTTTTCCTATTAAGCCTATAGTTTCTGACTTCGTTCTCTCGACCAGTTTTCCTATTAAGCCTATAGTTTCTGACTTCGATCTCTCGACCAGTTTTCATATTAAGCCTATAGTTTCTGACTTCGTTCTCTCGACCAGTTTTCCTATTAAGCCTATAGTTTCTGACTTCGTTCTCTCGACCAGTTTTCCTATTAAGCCTATAGTTTCTGACTTCGTTCTCTCGACCAGTTTTCCTATTAAGCCTATAGTTTCTGACTTCGATCTCTCGACCAGTTTTCCTATTAAGCCTATAGTTTCTGACTTCGTTCTCTCGACCAGTTTTCATATTAAGCCTATAGTTTCTGACTTCGATCTCTCGACCAGTTTTCCTATTAAGCCTATAGTTTCTGACTTCGTTCTCTCGACCAGTTTTCCTATTAAGCCTATAGTTTCTGACTTCGATCTCTCGACCAGTTTTCCTATTAAGCCTATAGTTTCTGACTTCGTTCTCTCGACCAGTTTTCCTATTAAGCCTATAGTTTCTGACTTCGTTCTCTCGACCAGTTTTCCTATTAAGCCTATAGTTTCTGACTTCGATCTCTCGACCAGTTTTCCTATTAAGCCTATAGTTTCTGACTTCGATCTCTCGACCAGTTTTCCTATTAAGCCTATAGTTTCTGACTTCGATCTCTCGACCAGTTTTCATATTAAGACTATAGTTTATGACTTCGTTCTCTCGACCAGTTTTCATATTAAGCCTATAGTTTCTGACTTCGTTCTCTCGACCAGTTTTCCTATTAAGCCTATAGTTTCTGACTTCGATCTCTCGACCAGTTTTCCTATTAAGCCTATAGTTTCTGACTTCGATCTCTCGACCAGTTTTCCTATTAAGCCTATAGTTTCTGACTTCGATCTCTCGACCAGTTTTCATATTAAGCCTATAGTTTATGACTTCGTTCTCTCGACCAGTTTTCATATTAAGCCTATAGTTTATGACTTCGTTCTCTCGACCAGTTTTCCTATTAAGCCTATAGTTTCTGACTTCGTTCTCTCGACCAGTTTTCATATTAAGCCTATAGTTTCTGACTTCGATCGCTCGACCAGTTTTCCTATTAAGCCTATAGTTTATGACTTCGATCGCTCGACCAGTTTTCCTATTAAGCCTATAGTTTCTGACTTCGTTCTCTCGACCAGTTTTCATATTAAGCCTATAGTTTCTGACTTCGATCTCTCGACCAGTTTTCCTATTAAGCCTATAGTTTCTGACTTCGTTCTCTCGACCAGTTTTCCTATTAAGCCTATAGTTTCTGACTTCGTTCTCTCGACCAGTTTTCCTATTAAGCCTATAGTTTCTGACTTCGATCTCTCGACCAGTTTTCCTATTAAGCCTATAGTTTCTGACTTCGTTCTCTCGACCAGTTTTCCTATTAAGCCTATAGTTTCTGACTTCGTTCTCTCGACCAGTTTTCCTATTAAGCCTATAGTTTCTGACTTCGTTCTCTCGACCAGTTTTCCTATTAAGCCTATAGTTTCTGACTTCGATCTCTCGACCAGTTTTCATATTAAGCCTATAGTTTCTGACTTCGTTCTCTCGACCAGTTTTCCTATTAAGCCTATAGTTTCTGACTTCGTTCTCTCGACCAGTTTTCCTATTAAGCCTATAGTTTCTGACTTCGTTCTCTCGACCAGTTTTCCTATTAAGCCTATAGTTTCTGACTTCGTTCTCTCGACCAGTTTTCCTATTAAGCCTATAGTTTCTGACTTCGATCTCTCGACCAGTTTTCCTATTAAGCCTATAGTTTCTGACTTCGTTCTCTCGACCAGTTTTCATATTAAGCCTATAGTTTCTGACTTCGATCTCTCGACCAGTTTTCATATTAAGCCTATAGTTTCTGACTTCGTTCTCTCGACCAGTTTTCCTATTAAGCCTATAGTTTCTGACTTCGTTCTCTCGACCAGTTTTCCTATTAAGCCTATAGTTTCTGACTTCGTTCTCTCGACCAGTTTTCCTATTAAGCCTATAGTTTCTGACTTCGATCGCTCGACCAGTTTTCCTATTAAGCCTATAGTTTCTGACTTCGTTCTCTCGACCAGTTTTCCTATTAAGCCTATAGTTTCTGACTTCGTTCTCTCGACCAGTTTTCATATTAAGCCTATAGTTTCTGACTTCGATCTCTCGACCAGTTTTCCTATTAAGCCTATAGTTTCTGACTTCGTTCTCTCGACCAGTTTTCCTATTAAGCCTATAGTTTCTGACTTCGATCTCTCGACCAGTTTTCATATTAAGCCTATAGTTTCTGACTTCGATCTCTCGACCAGTTTTCCTATTAAGCCTATAGTTTCTGACTTCGTTCTCTCGACCAGTTTTCCTATTAAGCCTATAGTTTCTGACTTCGTTCTCTCGACCAGTTTTCCTATTAAGCCTATAGTTTCTGACTTCGATCTCTCGACCAGTTTTCCTATTAAGCCTATAGTTTCTGACTTCGTTCTCTCGACCAGTTTTCATATTAAGCCTATAGTTTCTGACTTCGATCGCTCGACCAGTTTTCCTATTAAGCCTATAGTTTCTGACTTCGATCGCTCGACCAGTTTTCCTATTAAGCCTATAGTTTCTGACTTCGTTCTCTCGACCAGTTTTCCTATTAAGCCTATAGTTTCTGACTTCGATCTCTCGACCAGTTTTCATATTAAGCCTATAGTTTCTGACTTCGTTCTCTCGACCAGTTTTCCTATTAAGCCTATAGTTTCTGACTTCGTTCTCTCGACCAGTTTTCCTATTAAGCCTATAGTTTCTGACTTCGTTCTCTCGACCAGTTTTCCTATTAAGCCTATAGTTTCTGACTTCGATCTCTCGACCAGTTTTCCTATTAAGCCTATAGTTTCTGACTTCGTTCTCTCGACCAGTTTTCATATTAAGCCTATAGTTTCTGACTTCGATCTCTCGACCAGTTTTCCTATTAAGCCTATAGTTTCTGACTTCGTTCTCTCGACCAGTTTTCCTATTAAGCCTATAGTTTCTGACTTCGTTCTCTCGACCAGTTTTCCTATTAAGCCTATAGTTTCTGACTTCGTTCTCTCGACCAGTTTTCCTATTAAGCCTATAGTTTCTGACTTCGATCTCTCGACCAGTTTTCATATTAAGCCTATAGTTTATGACTTCGTTCTCTCGACCAGTTTTCATATTAAGCCTATAGTTTATGACTTCGTTCTCTCGACCAGTTTTCCTATTAAGCCTATAGTTTCTGACTTCGTTCTCTCGACCAGTTTTCATATTAAGCCTATAGTTTCTGACTTCGATCGCTCGACCAGTTTTCCTATTAAGCCTATAGTTTATGACTTCGATCGCTCGACCAGTTTTCCTATTAAGCCTATAGTTTCTGACTTCGTTCTCTCGACCAGTTTTCATATTAAGCCTATAGTTTCTGACTTCGATCTCTCGACCAGTTTTCCTATTAAGCCTATAGTTTCTGACTTCGTTCTCTCGACCAGTTTTCCTATTAAGCCTATAGTTTCTGACTTCGTTCTCTCGACCAGTTTTCCTATTAAGCCTATAGTTTCTGACTTCGATCTCTCGACCAGTTTTCCTATTAAGCCTATAGTTTCTGACTTCGTTCTCTCGACCAGTTTTCCTATTAAGCCTATAGTTTCTGACTTCGTTCTCTCGACCAGTTTTCCTATTAAGCCTATAGTTTCTGACTTCGTTCTCTCGACCAGTTTTCCTATTAAGCCTATAGTTTCTGACTTCGATCTCTCGACCAGTTTTCATATTAAGCCTATAGTTTCTGACTTCGTTCTCTCGACCAGTTTTCCTATTAAGCCTATAGTTTCTGACTTCGTTCTCTCGACCAGTTTTCCTATTAAGCCTATAGTTTCTGACTTCGTTCTCTCGACCAGTTTTCCTATTAAGCCTATAGTTTCTGACTTCGTTCTCTCGACCAGTTTTCCTATTAAGCCTATAGTTTCTGACTTCGATCTCTCGACCAGTTTTCCTATTAAGCCTATAGTTTCTGACTTCGTTCTCTCGACCAGTTTTCATATTAAGCCTATAGTTTCTGACTTCGATCTCTCGACCAGTTTTCATATTAAGCCTATAGTTTCTGACTTCGTTCTCTCGACCAGTTTTCCTATTAAGCCTATAGTTTCTGACTTCGTTCTCTCGACCAGTTTTCCTATTAAGCCTATAGTTTCTGACTTCGTTCTCTCGACCAGTTTTCCTATTAAGCCTATAGTTTCTGACTTCGATCGCTCGACCAGTTTTCCTATTAAGCCTATAGTTTCTGACTTCGTTCTCTCGACCAGTTTTCCTATTAAGCCTATAGTTTCTGACTTCGTTCTCTCGACCAGTTTTCATATTAAGCCTATAGTTTCTGACTTCGATCTCTCGACCAGTTTTCCTATTAAGCCTATAGTTTCTGACTTCGTTCTCTCGACCAGTTTTCCTATTAAGCCTATAGTTTCTGACTTCGATCTCTCGACCAGTTTTCCTATTAAGCCTATAGTTTCTGACTTCGTTCTCTCGACCAGTTTTCCTATTAAGCCTATAGTTTCTGACTTCGTTCTCTCGACCAGTTTTCCTATTAAGCCTATAGTTTCTGACTTCGTTCTCTCGACCAGTTTTCATATTAAGCCTATAGTTTCTGACTTCGTTCTCTCGACCAGTTTTCATATTAAGCCTATAGTTTCTGACTTCGATCGCTCGACCAGTTTTCCTATTAAGCCTATAGTTTCTGACTTCGATCGCTCGACCAGTTTTCCTATTAAGCCTATAGTTTCTGACTTCGTTCTCTCGACCAGTTTTCCTATTAAGCCTATAGTTTCTGACTTCGATCTCTCGACCAGTTTTCATATTAAGCCTATAGTTTCTGACTTCGTTCTCTCGACCAGTTTTCATATTAAGCCTATAGTTTCTGACTTCGTTCTCTCGACCAGTTTTCCTATTAAGCCTATAGTTTCTGACTTCGTTCTCTCGTAGTTCGTTCTCTCGTAGTTCGATCTCTCGACAAGGATTTGAGCCCCGTATGTTGGAATTGTCGCTTAGAGCCTTGACTTTGCTTTGCAACTTATCTACTGCTAGTACAAGCAAATACATCCCACCCGTTAAGCAGCTGACAAACTACAAGAGGGATATCAACCAGGTTTACATCTCCTTGTGTGCGAAATATGTGTCATGGAAAATAATCCGGAAAATGTTAGAATACAAAATCACGTTTCCAATAGAAATATTTTATTTTTGGGAGCAATAAAAAGGAGCTAAATTGGGAGGAATTTCTAGGGCGGGCAGGCAGGTGTGAGAAACAAACTACTTAATTTGCCTAATCTTTTCAGAGAGGAGCATGCACTTCATTTAGCAATCAACTTTCAACTGAATACATGTGTGACATTGTAGTTTGTGGTGAAGAATGCATAATGATAATCAACTTAAATGCCTGGAGCTTTGGTTCTGTTTTGCCCACAGGGGTCTGTAACGCGCTCCACTGTCCGCCCCCTTTTGCGCTGCCCATATACGCCGCTTCTATATATGTGCCTGCTTCATGCTAATGGTAGTATAATCGACACAAGGGTAACTGTAGATATTCACCCTTTTAACAGTGTTCGGACAAATTTAGCCCATTCACCCAACTAATGCTAACGATATAGCCACGGATGTATCGGCGAAGAATTCATCTTTCAATCAATACCACAAACTCCCATCAGAACCATTCATATACATAGCATTTGATAAATTTAGTAGAAACAGACAATCACCGCTCAGTATTAGAATCGAGGTCCTGGCTATATCGTTAGCATTAGTGGGGTGAATGGGCTAAAAGGGGGTGGACAGTAGAGCACGTTACAGGCCCATGTGGTTTTGCCTTATAAGTTCCCAGTTGTTAAGTTTAAACCAATAGTCCCCACTTGTACACACTGTAATTCATTGACTTGGTCGTGTTTGTTAATTTTGGGGATATGATACAAGAACCTTAAATTAATATTATCAGAGCGAAGCATGCATGTCATTTAGAAATCTACTTTTCAATAACAATACTTCTGTGGCAATTTAATTTGCTGTGAAAAAGATAAAGTTAACAAACACAACCACACCAATGAATTTGTGTGTAAAAGTGGGGACTGTTGATTTAAACTTAAGAACTGGGAACTTATCCAAAGCTCCTGACACTGTTGTTGATTTGTAGGCCTATTGTACATTAGAGAAAATAGCCACAAAAGCCTTAAACATATTTCTCAGAGAGAAACTTACGCTCAGTTTAAAGACCCATCTCCTAATGAGTAAAAAAACTATGGCATTATAATAGTATTGTCATGTCAAAATAAACCAACACAGTCTGTGAAGAACAGCATCAATTATTATTATTTTAATATTCATAGATTTTTGCCATTCTGACCTTCTTTGGTGGAAATCTATACAAATTACATGCTTTTGATGTGAGTGAATTTTATGATAACAGTTCTAAAGCTGAATTTGTAGTGAACGTAAGTTGTGCTATAATGTGGTAAATTCAACATTAGAACTGTATTGTAAATTTCACTCACATCGAAAGCATGTAATTGATATACATTTCCACCAAATTCCACCAGAAACATTTAATTTAAATTCTGCATCTCCATAATCTGTCTACACAGTTTAGGGAAAATTTAATAGCCTGACTTGCAGTATGAGACTCTCCAGTCTGCATTCTAAATTATCTAATCATTATTTATATTGAGACATGCAGACCTTTGGATTTACTAACAGACAATGTTCATCAAACATTGTGCTTACTGAGGTATTAGCGAGTTTGCGATTTCAAACCGGTACGGGTACCGATACGCGTACGGGTAGCTACCCGTACCGGTACACGTTTTGAAATCGCAAACTGTTTTACCGGTAGAATTCGTCACATCGACTGGTAATGTATGGTGAGCCAACTGCAACAAAAAAGATATTATGATATAGATTGTTATTCGCGTTATTGGCCTATGTTATACTTAGCGTTATGGGTTGTTGGAAATATGTATTTAGATTAGATGAGCCCCATGATAATCAGTTGCTTTCATCAAGGACGAGCTAGGTGGCAGTTGGAAGAGGACGTTGCTTTTCTTTCACTCATATTGGTAACATTTTCAACAATTGGATTATACAAGTCATAGACCGATCGAGTGTTGACAATAAATCGGTTGGAATTTTTAAACTTAGAAAATAGATTATGATAGCTCAAATATACAATTACGTTATATATAGTTAAAATGTCCAACCAATATTCGGTGTAAAATGTATTGTTTTAGACCAAGGGTCTAATATTGTCCTACATGTACTTTCAGTTCGATATAATACCGCACTTGTCCCTTATTTTAGTTGGGGAATATTTAGTCATATTAAAGATGCATAATCCGAATTAACGCTCCCAAGTTACTATTTTTTTTTGGCTTCGGGGGTAAAACTAAATATTTGATTCGAATCGAGGAACCCACCAGCAAAGCGCAGAGTGATCAGATATCGATTTTTGAAGTTTGTTATTTCTTGAATTGTGTAATTATTTGCGGCCCAGAAAAGAGTCATCAAACCAACGGTCTCGGACAAAATTGCGGACGAAGATGCTTAACTCTAAAATCAAGTGGTAATGCGGCCAAAATTTTATACTATAGTTGACAGCAGTTAGCATTATTTTGTTGTAATTAATCGATTCTGATAACAAAAGCGTATTTTGAAGAAATGTTCTTGTTGTAACTTTATGATATTGGGACCGTCTGATCGGTTTGAGTAGATTTAAGTAACCCTTGTTTGGAATCTTTCAACAGATCGAAGGGTCGGCCCGTCGGGGCAAGGGAATATTTATCCCAAGAAATGGGATTGTTGTCGGGATCTAAACCCGGAGGTAGGTTGGAATGTTTAACTTGGTAACAAAAAAGGTGTCAAAATGTAGTCTGTTTATTATACGGATTGAATAAAGAGCGTTTCCTTCACTTCTGTGCGAAACACAGAAAACAGCTGAAACTCGCTCTGCTTATATGCTTAGATTTTGTAGAGTATGTATAGGTATTTCGTGTATTTGGCGACCTATATTATCCCCACTACAGTATACACAAGTATTGTGGTTCAAATGCGCCATGTCCGTTCAGATAGTAAATATATATTAAAATGAGAATTCAGTCCCCACCTACATACGATAAGGTAACTAAACGGTAATTGTATTCAAATGTCCCCGGAGTGAAGGTTTTTTTAACCGAAAAAGGTCCCCGGTGGTCGGTCATTACAAGTGCACACACACACATATTTCCCAAAATATATATATAACTACGTATTGTGACATTGTTCTATTCTACTCTCCGCTGCTTAAGACCACTTTTTAAAATGATTTTTTCGTGATAGAACCATTTTTATTTCCTTTGGCACGTTTTATGCGAAAGTATCTTAACATAACTGTGTAGATCATCTTTTCGATAAATATAACTATTGTATGAGTTGTTCTGTTAGTTTTAGTCAGATAATTCACGTTAAGGTCAGCAGTGGCTTCTGAACGGAAACGCAACAGTAAACTGTATCATTGTATTTCGTACATCTATGGAGTCATCGAATTGAACATTGTTTTGTTATTAAACCAGTGTAAACTGTTAAAGTGTGGTAAACCATAGAAACAGGTGAACACCTTGACTACATATACATGTTGTAGAGGATCCACATATGGTGTCGCCCGCATCAATGCGATGTATGCGGGGAAACAATTGACTCAATCAAGAAGGCATTCGTCCAGTCGAGAAGGCTGATAGCGGTACACACCGGGGACCTCCCAGACCATATACATAGGAACCAAGACTGTATTAGTGTGATCTGTGCTAGAATGTAATTATCCAGCCGACGAAGCCTGGTACACACCGGGGATCTCCCATACCATAGACATAGGAACCAAGACTGTATTAATGTGATCTGTGCTAGAAGGTAATTATCCAGTCGAAATTATTTAATATTCACTCGAGTAGCCTGATGAAAACCAAGAGGATCCACGCGGGTGATCGGCCATTCCAATGTGATGTGTGTGAGAAATCATTTACTCAGTCTAGTATCCTGGCTACACATAAGAGGATCCACACAGGGACTCGGCCGTATCGTTGTGATGTGTGTGAGAAATCATTTACTCAATCTATTCACCTGGCTATACATAAGAGGAACCACACAGGGGATCGCCCGTACCAATGTGATGTGTGCGAGAAATCATTTACTCAGTCGAGTGACCTGACGAAACATAAGAGGATTCACACGGGTGAACGACCGCATCAATGTGATGTGTGTGAGAAATCGTTTACGCAGAAGGGTAGCTTGACGAGACATAAGAGAATCCACACGGGGGATCGCCCGTATCAATGCGATATGTGCGAGAAATCATTTACTCTGTCGAGTAACCTGACTACACATAAGAGGATCCACACGGGGGATCGCCCGTATCAATGTGATGTGTGCGAGAAATCATTTACTCAGTCTATAGGCCTGACTACACATAAGATGATCCACACAGGGGATCGCCCGTACCAATGTGATGTGTGCGAGAAATCATTTACTCAGTCGAGTGACGTGACGAAACATAAGAGGATCCACACGGGTGAACGACCGCATCAATGTGATGTGTGCGAGAAATCATTTGCTGACTCGAGTAGCTTGACGAAACATAAGAGGATCCACACCGGAGATCGCCCGTACCAATGTGATCTGTGTGAGAAATCATTTACTCAATCTAATCCCCTGGCTACACATAAGATGATCCACACGGGTGATCGGCCATACCAATGTGATGTGTGCGAGAAATCATTTACTCAGTCGAGTGACCTGACGAGACATAAGAGGATTCACACGGGTGAACGACCGTATCATTGTGATGTGTGTGAGAAATCATTTACTCTGAAGGGTGACTTGACGAAACATAAGAGAATCCACACGCGGGATCGCCCGTAACAATGTGATCTGTGTGAGAAATCATTTACTCAATCTAATCCCCTGGCTACACATAAGATGATCCACACGGGTGATCGGCCATACCAATGTGACGTGTGCGAGAAATCATTTACTCAGTCGAGTGACCTGACGAGACATAAGAGGATTCACACGGGTGAACGACCGTATCATTGTGATGTGTGTGAGAAATCATTTACTCTGAAGGGTGACTTGACGAAACATAAGAGAATCCACACGCGGGATCGCCCGTAACAATGTGATCTGTGTGAGAAATCATTTACTCAATCTAATCCCCTGGCTACACATAAGATGATCCACACGGGTGATCGGCCATACCAATGTGATGTGTGCGAGAAATCATTTACTCAGTCGAGTGACCTGACGAGACATAAGAGGATCCACACGGATCATCGCCCGTATCAATGTGATGTGTAATAACATACACATGATGCAATAATATACCCACCGTGTAATACTGTACAGATCATGTAATAATATACACACCGTATAATAATATACACACCATGTAATAATATACACACCATGTAACAACATGCACGTCATATAATAACATACACATAATGGATGTAAAATTTTATCATCTGGTATTCTTTGTTTTATGATGCACGTTTTATCAATACAACAGTCAAAATGTTTAAAGGTGGATTATCTCTTTGTAAACATGTATTATATAGTTACCGGGGTATAAAATGTTAGATTTGAATCGAAGACTCCTGTCCGGAAATGCTTCAATCGATTAATAATAATTTTATTTCGAATATTTTCTGGTCTAAAAAGGTGTGTTTGTTCAGCTAACGAACAATAGTGGTTACTGTTAACAGAGACCAGAAATTATATTGTGCAATTTTGTCACAAATAAACGTTAATTATACTCATTATCGCTTATATCTGTGGAACAAAACAATACAAGCAACCAATTTGTGACATTTGACATTCGTTGCGTAGCCGTAGGAACAGCCCAGCGCTCTATATCGCAATACGGTCTCATCCGAATGGTCGGTTCTAGAAATAGTAACATAAACGGGCCCGATTTAATATTCGAAATAAAATCAATATTAATTGATAGAAGCTTTTCCGGACATAGGTCTTCAGTTCATATCTATTATTTTATACCCACGCAACTATTTAAAATTTATTTGTTATTTAAAGAGATAATCCATCTTTAAAGGCACATGAGGCCTTAGTTGTCGAAATTATTAATATTTGTTCCAATCAC
The DNA here is from genome assembly GCA_032622095.1 of Siphonodentalium dalli. Taxonomy (NCBI): domain Eukaryota; kingdom Metazoa; phylum Mollusca; class Scaphopoda; order Gadilida; family Siphonodentaliidae; genus Siphonodentalium; species Siphonodentalium dalli. The sequence goes on from CP136062.1 coordinate 14,796,702, forward strand.
CGTAAACAGAAAAACATTAAAACGTATACAGTTTCGTTCATATATGCCATGACCATCGCGTAAACAGCATGTTATCATAAAGATTTACTATATTTTACCTAAGCAAGAGCCTGATTATGTTACAGAAGACAACACAATGCTGCTGGCTAATCACACACAAATGGCATAAACGCTCTTTATTCGTTCCATATCAGGAATTCACCCACAAAGAACGCCTTTCTTTATGTTTACCATCATAATATAAACAAACACCAGAAAAGTAACATTTTATGCTTTTGTTTACATAACAATGGTAAAAAATATGACAATAATATACTGTTTATGCGATATTTATTATTTGTATACGGACAAAGGCTGTCTACATTTTGTTGTTCTTTCTGTTTGTGGCGGTTTTTGACGGGTGGAAATATTTTCACAGGATACCCACCGCCAAGGCCAACCGTACCTTTAAATATAATGAAACATAATAATATACATATGTAATAATATACACATCGTAATGATATACACATCATGTAATAATATACACATCATGTAATAATATACACACCATGTAATAATATACACACCATGTAATAACATACACACCATGTAATGATATACACACCATGTAATACTATACACACCGTGTAATAATATACACATAATGGATTACACATCGTAATGGTATACACAGCATGTAATAATATACACATAATGGATTACACATCGTAATGGTATACACAGCATGTAATAATATACACACCGTATAATAATGTACACACCATGTAATAATATACATCATGTAATACTATACACACCGTATAATAATGTACACATCATGTAATAATATACACACCATGTAATAACATACACATCATGTAATAATATACACACCATGTAATAATATACACACCATGTAACAACATACACATCGTGTAATACTATACACACCATGTAATAACATACACACCATATAATAACATACACATCATGTAATAATATACACACTATGTAATAATATACACATCGTGTAATAACATACACACCATGTAATAATATACACACCATGTAATAACATACACACCATGTAATGATATACACACCATGTAATAATATACACACCATGTAATAATATACACACTATGTAATAATATACACACCATGTAATAATATACACACCATGTAATAATATACACACCATGTACTAATATACACACCATGTAATAATATACACACCATGTAATAATATACACACCATGTACTAATATATACACCGTGTAATAATATACACACCATGTAATAATATACACACCATGTAATAATATACACATCATGTAATAACATACACACCATGTAATAATATACACACCGTATAATAATATACACACCATGTAATAATATACACACCATGTAATAACATACACACCATGTAATAATATACACACCATGTAATAATATACACACCATGTAATAACATACACACCTTATAATAATATACACACCATGTAATAATATGCACGTCATGTAATAACATACACATAATGGATGTAAAATGTTATCATCTGGTATTCTTTGATTTATGATGCACGTTTTATCAATTATGTATAGAACAGTCAAAATGTTTAAATATTATGTAAATATTACTTTTGTATAAACGTATTTTATGGTAAAATATGAATTTTCTAGCAGCTTGGAAATGACAGCTCTCCCGTCTACAATATACGAGCGTGGTCCACAGTTATTGATCTATAATGAACTCGAACAAACTGGTATTTTATCAATTTCGTCATAGCAATAAAATAGTCTTTTTTCTTTGGCGAAATAACCAGAAATTTCAAATAATTGACAACATTTTGCTCAATTCCTCCCCAAGGCAAGAACAAATATAAAAACTCATTCAAGATGGATTATCTCATTAAATAACAAATTTGAAATAGTTGCGTGTGTATAAAATACTAAATATGAACTGAAGACTCCTGTCCGGAAAGGCTTCTATCAATTAATATTGATTTTATTTCGAATATTTTATTTGGACCGTTTATTTGTCTATTTTTAGAACAGATCATTGGGATAATACCACATTGTGGCGTAGGGCATTATGCTTTTCCTATATATTGGGTATATACAATAATGGTAGTAAAAATGAAGTAAAACTGTCATAATGATAAGAATTCATAAAATTGTAATAAGCGGGGAAATGAGTAAAATGTGAACTTCACGACGGCGACTTTAACCCTTTACCCAACAAACCGGCCAAAACCGGCCAAATAAAGCTTCAACAGCCTAAAATATCTTCGGTCTGTCTCAATAGAACCATACAAATATGGATATCATTGGAACCGGCTCCTTGACCACACTGTGATGGTTACAGTTATGCCCTGTGCCAATGCATTCTCTTATATATGCGAGTCGACCATAGGTCGCCTCGCATATATAAGAGAATGCATTGGCCTAAAAAAAAGTCTTTTTTTAACACTTTTTACCATTTTTTCTTACATTCTTTAACAATTTTATAATTTTTAATGTGTTAAGCCAATGCATTCTCTTATATATGCGAGGCGACCTATGGTCGACTCGCATATATAAGAGAATGCATTGGCACAGGGCCGTTCTGTTGGGTAAAGGGTTAAAGTATCATTAAAGTATTAAAAACCACGCTACTCTCACCTTCGGTACATGCACAACTCAATGATGACAAATCCGGCATCGTCTGCATTCTGACTTCGTCTTCGGTGTTGTAAAGTTTTCAAACTATATATGTATATATATAACTACGTATTGTGACATTGTTCTATCCTCCGCTGCTTGAGACCACTTTTTAAAATGACTTTTTCGTGATAGAAACATTTTGATTTTCTTTGGCACGTATTATGCGAAGGTATCTTAACATAACTATGTCGATCATCTATTCGATAAATATAACTCTCGTATGAGTTGTTCTGTTAGTTTTAGTCAGATCATTCAAGTTAAGGTCAGCAGTGGCTTCTGAACGGAAACACAACAGTAAACTCTATCATTCATTGTACATGTATGGACTGACCAAGTGATGGAGCCATCGAATTGAACATTGTTTTCTTATTAAAGTGTGGCAAACCATAGAAACAGGTGCACACCTTGGCTACGCATACGTGTAAGAGGATCAACACTGGGTGTCGCCCGTATCAATGCGATGTGTCCAGGGAATCATTTACTCAGTCAAGAAGGCATTCGTCCAGTCGAGAAACCTGATACACACCGGGGACCTCCCATATCATAGACATAGGAACCAAGACTGTATTAATGTAGTCTGTGCTAGAAGGTAGTTGTTATCCAGTCGATGAAGCCTGACTAAATGTATATATGCACTGATCAACGCCGGCGGGAGTATCCGTACTAATGCGAGAAATCATTTACTCAGTCGAGTTTTCTAACGAAACATAAGATGATCCAAAGTGCATTGAGTCCAGCGGAAGTAGGGGGTAACCCAAAATTCTCTGTTATAGTTTGTTTCTTTGCTGATTATTCATGGGGAGGGTCTCTGTAATGATTTCTAGTGTGGCGTGGACGTCTCAACCTTGAGCATTTTTAGAAATCCAAGATGGCGTCTAAGATGGCTACCGGATTTCGGTATTTTATGTAATCGGTTAATAACTTTCTCGAATTGAGGTTTAATATGTCAATTTATGATAGGAATCTTATATTATATGTGGATCGAACTATGTTTCACATTTTCGATGCTTGATTATAAAGATGGCCGTAAAAATGTCCGCCAAATACATGAAAATTATGCAATATTGCAATATATAGATTATTACAATAATTTGTTTTATCAAAAATACAAATAAAATCCAAAGAAACGAATACAAAGCCAAAAGAAACCAATACGTCGCCAGTCGCGCGAATTTTAACAACAAGCGTGTTATTAAAGATGGATTATCTCTTTAAATAACAAATTTTAAATAGTTGTGTGGGTATAAAATATTAGATATGAACTGAAGACCTATGTCCGGAAAAGCTTCTATCAATTAATATTGATTTTATTTCGAATATTAAATCGGGCCCGTTTATGTTACTATTTTTAGAACCGACCATTTTAGATGAGACCTTATTGCGATATAGAGCACTGGGCTGTTCCTGTGGCTACGCAACAAATGCCAAATGTCACAGATTGGTTGTTTGTATTGTTTTGTTCCACAGATATAAGCGATAATGAGTATAATTAACGCTTATTTGTGACAAAATTGCACAATATAATTTCTGGTCTCTGTTAACAGTAACCACTATTGTTCGTTAGCTGAACAAATACACCTTTTTATACCAGACCATATTCGAAATCAAATTAATATTAATCGATAGAAACATTTCCGGACAGGAGTCTTCGATTCAAATTTAATATTTTAAACCCCGGTAACTATATAATACATGTTTACAAAGAGATAATCCACCTTTAAATTATACGAATTGACCATACTGCATCCTCTATCTGAAGCATATGTTCCAAATCAATGTTATTCTCGTTAACATCACAGTGTTTTGTAAACTCGTTAAAACAGTTAAGCGCACCTTGACACGAACATAATTACGTGCACGACAAACCAGCACGAGAGCACCCACATCTCTTTGATGAGCAAGGCGAATTGCTGGTGCACGAACACCGTATCAGCTTCAGTATGCTATCCGGGGCCTTTGGTATGTTGTCGGCAACCGTGGTTGGAACGAGTTCGTCGCCATCTTTAGACCAACCACAATTTGTTGCCTCCATATCCGACCAAGTAGCAACTTGAAAGTGAGCACGCTTTATATTTTCAATGAAAGCTTCGGTGGTTGGGGTTAACGAGTTCAATTTTGGATCACACGCCATTGACCGTTCAACTTTTAACGACCACATTTTCATTCTTGCTTCTGTTGTGCTCTTACAATTTTGGAGACCATAACACGTCAAAATGAAAGGCAAGACTTCGTCCACTACATCACTTATATTTATATGACTATTCCCGAGCATACTCAAAGGGTGCTTTCCACTGCGCAGAGTTTTTAGTGCCCAACACTTCACAATACCAAAGTATATGATGCAACGGTGTCGCGCCCTGTCAATCCGTGCATCGCTAGCAGATCAGCGATAATTTTGCTATGCGTCTGGTAAGTTTTGTTTATGTCGATCGTAGTCTGACCTTTAGCTGGGGAAGCCATCCGTACACGTCCAGAAATCTCACCCACGTGCACGAAATGCAGAAGCATTATAAATATGTCGGTGTCGTCAGCTTGGATGAGTGATCATGATGTTGAAATATTTGCTACCTGGTTAATGATGACCGTATCGGCTTCTTCCTGTGTTGACTTGAGGTCAATTCGCGAACTATCAAACCTTTGGGGTTTTCCAGAGGCACTGGATCTTCTCCCGTAATGACCAATTTGTGTTGAGTTTCCTTCCAATCGTCAACGTGTTTCTGAAGGTCTTGGCAGATAAGATTAACAAGCTGTGCTTTGTTATGTGTAACAGTAAGAATTACTTTTTGGGATTGAAGTCGGGTAGTTGTCTTCAGTGTGTGCATCCGACTTGCATCTTGGTCTCGTCCGATTCCTTCGTGCTTCCTGTAATGTATCGATCAAGTACAAGGTAGACATATGTGGTCTTCATCTGGTTACGAATGTACAATCTAAACCAATTTAGATAATCCCGAGCAGCGCCAGGGGATGACCATCTGGCTCGAACATAGAAGCTGGAAATGGAGCGAGTTCGTGAGACAATATGTCATTAATATCTACACTACGGGAGCTGTCATGCAGGCCCCATTGCGCCGACATATATGATTTCGGGGTAAAATATTTTCCCATCGTCTATCTTTATATGCTTGCGGGACTGTTCCTTTGTATGCGCGTCACGGGTTATTTTATTGTGGAATCCGTCTGGCAAACTCTTCTCAAACTCTTGCATTTGCTTCAAACCCAATGCTCTAGAATTGTCAACATTCACAGTTTTGTCGCTAACTATCTTGCCCGAATCGATATTGATAAGACCATCGGGGTGCTGACTTGGTTCAAGGGGATCAATACAAATCTCCAGTTTAGCTCGCAAAGCTTCCCTGTCGACAGCATCAAGTTTAATTCTGGACGTTGACTCTTCCTTGTGGTTTGTGAGATTGATTCGTATCACAATTTTGCATTGATTCTAAATCTTTTATCAGACCATTGCATGTGTGTAAGCTGTATGTCCAGGTTTTTTGATGCCCTCTGGCTTTAGTGTTATACCAATTATTCCAGAACGTCCGTGCCCATATCTCATAAATGTAGTTGCGATGGCCATGTCTGTCCAAATTCCATTAAAAATTCCAGTGTTGTGGTGCATTGTGTGCTCGCCCTTCACGAAGTGTTGGCCGACATGTTCGGGCAATGATTCCATTGAACGTAAATAATACAAGGCATAGCTGGCATATTGGATATGACCGGCTGCAAAAAACAATAGAATCATATCACTGACCGAATGTAGATGTAATGGCCAATCCGATTCACGCTTAGCACGTATGTATTTCAACATAAGAAACACTGATCTCAACAGACAGTCAATCCACAGCTTAGACGTTCTACTTTGAAGTGCCAATCTGTCCAATGTCATGCATGCATTCCATTTCGAATTTGCGAAATACAGGACACAACACTTATTCAGCCAACATTCGAGAGCACGAACATTTTGCAAAAATTTCTTTCCTGTGAGCATTTTCAATACTCCACCAAACTGTACAATGAGGATTTCCACCAAACCACTTTCCGCCATCAACGAACCTATCGAGGCACAGTAACTCATCAGAAGATGCTTGCCCCGATTCGCAGATACACGTCATTAAACTTAGTATGATTGTCCCAAGTGTCGTGCAAGTCAACACGATATAACTGTTGGTCTGCAGTGAATATGACAAAGGCTTGTCCAGCTGATCGAGACAAAGTCTGAGCTGTTGTCATTGCAGCTATCATTTTTCTGTGAATCTGCTGATTGTCTGTCTATCAGCGGGAGATAGACAATATTTGTCTTTAGTCTAGCAGACTGTCCCTGTTCCCGACACAAATTGGTATTGTATTTATTATATTCGGAGCAGTTGTCCTTGTAAATCACAACCTCAAAGAAAGACAAATCGTTTTCACCTGCCCGCCGCCGCAAAATATCTTGATGGTGGCTGAATTTACGTGAAACGGTGGATTTGGGAACACTGTTTATTACAGTGTCCTTAGAAATTTTGTTGAATTGAGATTCGTCAATTGTATGTTCATCTATCGTGGTATTTGGAAGGTCATCTTTCTTCAAATGAGGAATTGATATCGCAGCGAGGAAAGTCATCAATGTGCAGTAAACAGATTCTCCAATGGATATCCTATCAACTGAATATTGTATTCCGATCTGTTGCTGGTAATGTTTTTGCATTCCTCAACCACATGCTTAGCAACTGTTGTAATATGCGGTTCTAAATCGTCTTCACTTTCTTCCTTTACCAATCTCAAAACATTTGCTGTATTTTGATGGAATGCTAAGACACTTGCATTACCGACAGCAGACAGTGTAAGGATTTCGTCACAAACGTGACGTTTCAGTTCAGTGATCGGCTGTGGCCGTGCCAAAAGACACCCATCGTGGGCTTTATATGCGTTGTGCAGTTCAACAGAATTCCAAATACGTTTCTTGTTGCTCGCGACTACATTGATGACATGCTGTAAAGCTGTATCCGCATGAGCAGTCACTGTGTGGTCAGATTCATTTGGCGTAAGGCTTCTTTTCTGGACAAATTTTGTCATACAATCCTTATGATAACGCACATCAACTGCATGAAGGTCAATCAGCGCACTTCCAATCCTACAACGAACCTCCTGTCCCCAAACATCCCCTCGAGCATCACATTTTTCTAGTAGCCCTATCCTATATGACTTTCCCTATTCTGTGTGAGTCGAGCGACAAATATATGCAGAGAGCCATCTTTCTGGGTTTGTATTATCCTTATTAACCATGCACTCCTGCCCACAATACAAACAATGCAATTGGAGCTGGAATCCAGAAACCGATCGGCGAGATCTCTTAGCAGGTGATGCGTCCCTTCTTACAACATCCAAGTTGGTTTTTGACGTATATCGAGCAATGCAGTTCCTATGAAAGTTTAAGTTTTCATCTTCCAAAAGTTTGTCCTCTAAAATTGCATGTAGGTGATCGTCATAAACTTTACTTGCATTAATAATAGTCAGAATTCTACTTGTATTAGCATTAACCGAACATAGGTCTGTCGAAATACACCTGTCGCCATACCGAAATTTAAAAATGCACTCTTCCGTCATAGTTCATCTCACACGAGTCTGAAACTGAAAGGAAAGACATTAATTTATATACAAACTCCGAAAATATATATATCAATCAATTAGTAACTCAGTCATCAACCAAGAGTATAATATGTGACACGAATGTGATTGCCGAGAAAATCTCAGCTGAAACAACTTAATCGCATTCAAAACAATTATAAAATAATGATGTGTTAATGACATAACACTCCATATTTGAATATACATGGGCAATCACATGTAAAATAACCAATTGAACCACATCATTGCAGCTCCAAACTCAGTTATTTTAGCATATCGTTATATTTTTTTTATATTTTCACATATTTGGCGGCCATTTTGGCAGCCATTCTTAATTCATGACACCGACATTCCATATTAGCACTCAGGTAATATATTAGGTTATGTTTAGGGACCAAATAGCAACCGTACAGTTATTTGGAAAGAAGATATCAGCTTCAAACTAAAACTAGCATATTTTGGCAGCCATCTTGGACGCCATCTTGGATTTCTCAAATTGCTCAATGGTGAGGGGTCCACACCACCAAAGAAAACGTTACATAGACCATCCCCATAAATAGTCAGCAAAGAAACAAACTATAACAGAGAATTTTGGGTTAGGCCAAAATTCGACACTTGGCTGCTGGACCGCCCGTTTCAATGTGATGTGTTCCAGAAATAATTTAATATTCACTCGAATAGCCTGACGACAGCCAAGATGAACCACGCGGGAGATCGACCATACCAATGTGATGTGTGCGGGAAATCATTTGCTCACTTGAATGACCTGACGAAACATAAGAATATCCACACAGGGGATCACCCGTATCATTGTGATGTGTGCGAGAAATCATTTACTCAGTCGAGCAACATGACTGCACATAAGAGGATCCACACGGGGGATTGCCCGTTTTAATTTGATGTGTGCGAGAAATCATTTACTCAGTCTAGTAACCTGACTTCACATAAGAGAATCCACACAGGTGATCGGCCGTATCGATGTGATGTATGTGGGAAATCATTTACTCAGTCGAGTTCTCTGGTTACACATAAGAGGATCCACCCGGGGGATCGCCGGTTTCAATGTGATGTGTGCGAGAAATCATTTAATCACTCGGGTCAATTGACTAAACACAAGAAGAACCACACCGGAGATCTCCCGTATTGCGATGTGTGCGAGAAATCATTTGCTCACTCGAGTAATATCTGGTTACACATAAGAGGATCCACGCGGGGGATCGCCCATATCAATGTGATATATGCGATAAATCATTTACTGCGTTTGGTAACCTGACTTCACATAGGAGAATCCACGCCGGTGATCGCCCATATCAATGTGATGTGTGCGAGAAATCATTTACGCATTTGCAAAATCTGACTACACATAAGAGGATCCACACAAGGGATCGTCCATATCAATGTGATATGTGCGAGAAATCATTTAAGCACGAGAATCCACGCGGGTGATCGCCCATATCAATGTGATTTGTGTGAGACATCATTTACTCTTTTGCAAAATCTGACTACACATAAGATGATTCACACGGGTGATCGCCCGTATCAATGTGATATGTGCGAGAAATCATTTATTCAGTCTTGTGACTTGGCGAAACATAAGAGGGACCACACGGGTGATCGCCCGTATCAATGTGATTTGTGCGAGAAGGTATTCGCCCGGTCGAGTAATCTGGCTGCACATAAAATGATCCACACTGAGGACTATCCATATCAATGCGATATATGCGAGAAAACATTTACTCAGTCGACGTTTCTGACGAAACATAGAATGATCCACACTGCACGTGGAGCGGCCGTATCAATGTGATGTGTTCCAGAAATAATTTATTCCCTCGAGTAGCCTGATGATAGTCAAAATAATCCAGACGGGAGACTGCCCATATCAATGCGACGTGTGCGAGAACGGATCATTTACGCTGTTGAATGACCTGATGGAACAAACTGGGACCCACACCAGGGATCGCCCATAACATTGTTATTTACAAGTCCAAGAGGAGTAGGAGGTAACCTATTAAAGGTACTCAATCCGATCCTATAGAGAGCCCCACACAGACTGAGCAGACGACACTCTGTAGTGCATGCTTCCATCTGTGTGAGGCTCCATGTGGGTTAATTTTTATTTTTTATGAAATTTGGAAGAATAGTAAAAAATTAATAAAATTGTAAAAAATTGTAAAAAATATTAACAAATGATGAAAAATTGTTAGGCCAATGCATTCTCTTATATATGCGAGGCGACCTATGGTCGACTCGCATATATAAGAGAATGCATTGGCACAGGGTATATGGGTTGATACAAAAATCGGACAAGATGAGCTTTCTGATTATTCATGGGGAGGATCTCTGTAATTATTTATAGAGTAGTGCATATGATATCTCACTCTTGAGCATTTTGAGAAATCCAAGATGGCATCCAAGATGGGCACCGGAGTTGGATATTTTAGATAATCGGTTGAAGATGGATTATCTCTTTAAATAACAAATTTTAAATAGTTGTGTGGGTATAAAATAATAGATTTGAACCGAAGATCTATGTCCAGAAAAGCTTCTATCAATTAATATTGATTTTATTTCGAATATTAAATCGGGCCCGTTTATGTTACTATTTTTAGAACCGACCATTCGGATGAGACCGTATTGCGATATAGAACACTGGGCTGTTCATATGGCTGCGCAACCAATGCCACATGTCACAGATTGGTTGTGTGTATTGTTTTGTTCCACAGATATAAGCGATAATGAGTATAATTAACGTTTATTTGTGACAAAATTGGACAATATAATTTCTGGTCTCTGTTAACAGTAACCACTATTGTTCGTTAGCTGAACAAACACACCTTAGTCCCATAAAACATCTTTAAAATATCAATATTGCATCTACATAACAATTCGCATTATCATGCGGAATCTGATATGCCATATTCGAAACCTGTACATGAAATCAGAACTGTCTGACTTACTACTGATTTGAGACATTATTTCTCCCGTGTTTGCGAATTATCAGAATAATATTCGTGTACACATCGTGTAATAATATAATGTAAACATGTAATAATATGCACATGTAATAATGTACACAGGTAATAATATACACATCGTAATAATAAACACATGTAATATGCACACTGTAATGATATACACATCGTTTAATAATATACACACCGTGTAATATACACACCATGTAATAATATACACACCATGTAATACTATACACACCATGTACTAATATACACACCATATAATAATATACACATCGTATAATAATATACACACCATGTAATAATATACACACAATGTAATAATATACACACCATGTAATAATATACACACCATGTATTAATATACACACCATGTAATAATATACACACCATGTAATAATATACACCCCGTATAATAATATACACGCAATGTAATAACATACACACCATGTAATAGTATACACATCATGTAATAATATACACACCGTATAATAATATACACACAATGTTATAATATACACACAATGTAATAATATACACACCATGTAATAACATGCATATCATGTAATAACATACACATAATGTATGTAAATTTTATCATCTGGTATTCTTTGTTTTATGATGCATGTTTTATCAATTATGTATACAACAGTCAAAATGTATAAATATAATGTGAATATTACTTTTGTATAACGTATTTTATGCTGAAATTTGAATTTTCTGGCAGCTTGGAAATGACAGCTCTCCCTTCTACAATATACGAGCATGGTCCACAGTTATTGACCTATAATGCACGCGAACAAACTGGTATTTTATCAATTTCGTCATAGCAATAAAATAGTCTTTTTTCTTTGGCGAAATAACCGGAAATTTCAAATAATTGACAATATTTTGCTCAATTCCTCCCCAAGGCAAGAACAAATATAAAAACTCATTCAAGATGGATTATCTCATTAAATAACAAATTTGAAATAGTTGCGTGTGTATAAAATAATAAATATGAACTGAAGACGCCTGTCCGGAAAGGCTTCTATCAATTAATATTGATTTTATTTCGAATATTTTATTTGGACCGTTTATTTGTCTATTTTTAGAACAGACCATTCGGGTAAAACCACATAGTGGAGTAGGGCATTATGCTTTTCCTATATATTGGGTATATACAATAATGGTAGTAAAAATGAAGTAAAACTGTCATAATGATAAGAATTCATAAACTTGTAGTGATAGTGTGTTGAGAGATGAGGTTGTAAGTGTATATTAACACATAAGAGCTTTTGAGTTGAGCTTTCATATATACATATATGTACACGTATATCTTTGTTTTGTTTTAACCACTACTGTTCACGCACGCACCCTCACACACACACACACACACCCAGGCACCCTCACCCTCACACACACACACGAATATATATGGAACGCCATAGCTGCCTTCTATAGTTTATGAGACCAGACCCTCAAATTCGATGATTAAATTACAGGGAATTCATGTTGTTTGTATCGGATACTGAAAGTGGCATTCGTTGCGGCTGCAGCCGCGGTCATCGTTGTTCGAGATTCCTCTGATGTGGACATGCGCAGACATATTTCAGATATCGGTTGTGGCCGAAGCTGCAGACGATCTCGAAGTCCCTCTTAAATTCATAACAATTGAAACATTGGCATTCCGAAGGAAAATCGCGTAATATGCGTTGACCCATTTTGGTATATTTGTGGAACGCCATAGTTGCCTTCTATTGCCGATTGTCATATGTAGATACTTTGTCATTATATGCAGACACTTTGTCATTATATGCAGATAGTTTGTCATTATATGTAGATATTTTGTCTATATATGCAGACACTTTGTCATTATATGCAGATACTTTGGCATTACATGCAGATAGTTTGTCATTATATGTAGATACTTTGTCATTATATGTAGATACTTTGTCATTATATGCGGATACTTTTTACTATACGTTCGTTCCATGATATTATATGTTGTGTCAATTTTGCGGAAGCCAAGACTGAAGAAAAACGGAACCGATCTCAATCCAGGTGGCTGACTGAAATTAAAGTTCTGTTTAAGTTCACCATTTATTGTTATCACTATTTGCCTAATGTGTATAATTATCAGGCGATAATATTATTATGCGAATCAATAGTTCAGTTTTGTGTCAATTATGATATACGTGGAATTTTCTGCACGTGGTCCGTTCCGTGACGCGCTCCACTTTTTTATTGCGACTTATAGTTCCGGGAAAAAAATGCGCTTAAAATCTGAAAATGGAGCTTGACGAAAATATTCGTAGTATTCTTTGTACTCTCGGGATGGAAAGTTTGGGGCCTGCATATATTAACAAAATATCTGCATATAAAGACAAAGTATCTGCATATAAAGACAAAGTATCTACATATATTGACAAAGTATCTGCATATAAAGACAATCGGCAATATAAGGCAGCTATGGCGTTCCACAAATATACCAAAATGGGTCAACGCATATTACGCGATTTTCCTTCGGAATGCCAATGTTTCAATTGTTATGAATTTAAGAGGGACTTCGAGATCGTCTGCCGCTTCGGCCACAACCGATATCTGAAATATGTCTGCGCATGTCCACATCAGAGGAATCTCGAACAACGGTGACCGCGGCTGCAGCCGCAACGAATGCCACTTTCAGTATCCGATACAAACAACATGAATTCCCTGTAATTTAATCATCGAATTTGAGGGTCTGGTCTCATAAACTATTTAGGGTTATTTGTTGATCAGACCCAATGATGTATATTTTATATTTTAAGAGCATCAATAAACATTATTTTATAGAGGCCTAGGCATCGACGTATAGACTGATGGCCGAGGAATATAAAAAAAAACATCGAATTATCTATAAACTCCACCTTTCCAAAAATAGTTTCATAAAATTAGATAGATAAGTGTTTTAGTAAAATAACCATCGAGCCCAAAGATAAAAAAATACACATTCACTTTTTTCATTCATTCAATCATTGTCCGCCTTTTTCGTTTATTCAGTCCGCCATTTTGGATATGATCGGTATAGTATGGGAACTCGCAACCAGGATTTGGTGGAAACGTGACTTCACATATCCTGGTCATCGGTAACTTCGAGGTCCCATCTCCGGCTGCGACTAGCTGCAGCGTTCTCGATGTCACTCAAAATGACGATCAGTCATGGACAAGAAAACCACAGTCAGAAATGGTACCCATATAAAAATCCCCCTTGGTACCACCATGGTAAAACACCACGGTAAACCATGGTAAAAACACGAGATATATTGGCCACCTATCGTGGTGTCACCATGGTGGTTTACAATGGTTTACCGTGGTGGTAACACCGTGGTGGTTTACCGAGGTGTTACCACCGTGATAAACCACCATGGTGACACCACGATATAGGTGGCCAATATATCTCGGTTTTTTTACCATGATTTACCGTGGATTTACCGTGGTGTTATCATGATGGTATACTGTGGTTTACCGTGGTGTTACCATGGTGGTATACTGTGGTTTACCGTGGTGTTACCATGGTGATATACTGTGGTTTTGCCGCAAACTAATTTGCATGCATTATAAACGTTTTCACAGCAGATAATTGTTTGCGGAAAGCGTGCAACAAATTACTCAGCTTCCTGCATACTTACTGCAACCAACTCTTGAGCTAAATAAGGTGAATTTCAAACAAATGTATAAAACAAGAATCTAAGACCAAAGAAAAATAAAGGTTTGGGTCAAGTTACATGTCAGAAAAATTGGGACCAGTATGGTATAGGCAAGCTTGAAATATAATTTTTTTATATAATTTTGACATTCTTATGATTTCGTCTCTTAATGCATGATTTTCTTTGTATATAAAGCGGCAATAAACACAATATGCTTTGACAGATACCAAAGAGTCCATTCTGAATATCTGAGAAATTAAAATTATTTTTCAACAAAATTCTTGACACCATGAAAATCTGGGGGTTGGTGTGTTTAGAATAGGCTGGGCTGGTATAGGGAAACATGAACCACAAACATTTTTGAGTACATAGTTAGCATTTTAATGTCAGACTCTGTCATACTAGGAAGAATGTGTGCAGGTCAACATGTGGCCTGTAAATTTATGCCAAGGATAATCGCGGATAACAGATACAAGAAATAACCAGGCACCATTTAAATAATAATTATATTAGATCTAAATTTAATTCAATTGCAATATTGTTCTACGTAAATAATGTGCACACACACAGGTCTGTACATAGGTCATGTCATGAAACTCTACTTTGGCTATGCCCGTACATAGAGATCGTATTCCATCATTTGACATATGGGAACTTTTTGATGTTCTGTTGGGGGAACTTCATACATGTATGTGTAAAACATGAACATGTACCTAGACAAACATCTACTGGAACTTGGATTCTGAACTTTCTGAAGCAGCATGTGGATCAGCAATCTGCGAAGGCGGTCACATATAATTGAATTTGACATTTTGTACCATCGTTTGTCCATGTACTAGCAGTAGTAGCTAGTACGTACATATGCAAAGTCGTTTCATTGTATGACTACTAGTAAGTACCGGTACTAAGGCCGATGGGGTCATTGTCACAAGGCTCCGGTCACATTCGTAACGGTATATAGCCAGCTTTTTAAATCGATCACAAATGTAGCCAGCTTTTCACCGGCGATCACATTCGTAGCCAGCTTTTCTAATCGCATGCTTTATATGGCACGAAATATGACGTCATCGCGTTTATGACTAAATGTGGACATCATGCTCCAAAACTGACTTTGTTTATCAACTTAAATTACATTAATGGCATATAATTCGAGCATTCTAACGACATTGTTCGGAAACCTCTCAGGTTATTAGACAGAACTATTAAATATCAATTTAAAGTTAAGTTGTTTTTCATCCACCAACTCAGAAAAATTACCGTAGATTATTTATAATCTAATCATGCTCGCATGATTATGAAAAGCTGGCTACAAATGTGATCACCATAGAAAAGCTGGGTACATTTGTGATCGATTTAAAAATCTGGCCACGATTGTCATCAATGCCTTGTGACAATGACCCCATCAGCGGTACTAACTTGAACATGACACAGGATTTATAAGATGAACAATTTTAAAAGAATGTTCCTTGAAGTTTAAGACCTTAATCGTCATCAAGTTCCATGGCTTCTATGCATGATCCCTGGGGAAAATCAATTCAAGTTCAACTTATTCAAGGGCAGCCACCTGCACTGCAGACAGTGTCAGTATACTGGTACCTGCACTGTGCCCAGTGGCATCGCCATCAGAACTTCAGTACCAAAACGACTCATGGCAGTGTCGGCTTGGGCTGGCCTAGATCCTAATATACTTGAATGTATATGGAACATCACTGGAATTTCATGGTTGATCAACTGAATCCGAATTGCATGGTCATTGAATTTTCCTATCCAGTCTCCACTGTTCATCCCATTCAAAATTGACGAGATCGCCGGTTTTCGTGTCAGCACACCATTTCACTTCGAAGTTTGAGTTGAAATTTGGATGTAATTGTAAACAGTACTATTTCCTTCACATAATAATGATCAAGAATGATTACGGTATTCCAATTTATTAGTTTCACGATGTGCATAAACTGTCATAATAATCATATTCCATATAATTAATTAATTGAATTCCTCAATGTTCCATCAACTTCAACAGATCCACTGAATCATGGCAGCGGCCGTTTATAATTTCAAAAATAGACCGCTCAAATTTCGCCTGTTTGAAAAGGCCGCTTGCAGAAAGAAACGGATCGTTGAGGTTGTTTTATGGGTATTTTGTTTCATCTGGATTATTTCTACACAAAGTATACACAATCAATGATTTACATTGGCATTATATTAATAACTGATATATCTAAAACTGCGCACATTTTGTATGACTCAATTCCATATTCCAGTTCCCGCTTCACTTTTTAATCTTATAACTTTCGATTTCAAAGGGCACATCCGCCATGATATATTTGTTTTGTTTTCATGATTACAAACCCAGGATCGCGACAATAAATATATCCGGCAATATAACTGTTAAAGACACATGAGGTACTGAACCTTTTAAAAATATTATTTGGAATTTTGTTTGTCCATAAATTGCATAATCCATCGCTTGTTAGATCGGAATTTAAAAAAAATTATCAGCCCCCGAAATTGGTACCTTGATTGAAAAACTTCACTATTGCTGTGCTACCACCGTGGTTATACTTGGTGCCACCATGTTTTCACCTTGATAGAAACACTTTACTGTGCTACCACCGTGGTGATACCTTGGTGTGACCTTGGTAGAAAAACTTTACTGTGCTACCACCATGGTGATACCTTGGTCAGGTTTGGTGCCACCATGGTTTCACCTTGGTACAAAAACTTTACTGTGCTACCACCGTGGTACCACATTGGTGCCAACATGGTTTCACCTTGGTACAAAAACTTTACTGTGCTACCACCGTGATACCACCTTGTACCACCGTGGTGTTTTCACCGTGGTACCACTTTACTGTGTTACCACCATGGTGAACCAAGATGTCACCATGGTGAACCAATGTGGTACCTTGGTGAAACCATGGTTTCACCAAGGGGGATTTGTATATGGGTAACGCCACCAAGATCATAGTATTAGCCATAAATATAAATTATAATATAAAATATATTGGTTACATAAATGCACCGCCTCAGAATTCCGTTAAAACAACTAATCCTTCAAATTATTACAAAAAACTACGGCTTATTTCTGCTGAAGGGGGTCACTCTCACCCACCAAAAAAAAGTGCTGAAGGATACACAGGGTTTGAAATGTCATTATAAAGGACATTCAGTCTTCGTATCTGCCATGATTTCTGTCAGAGAATAATTGTTTACGTTCCAATGAATATTAAAATATACTGAAAACAAACTGCTAATGGGCGCCAGACTTTCATAAACACAATTTATGTAATGGTGTTATTGCCGATCACAAACCCTGTGTACCTTTCAGCACATATTCAAACCCTGTATACCCTTCATCACTGTTTTGGTGAGAGTGAACCATTCAGCCTTATTACTGCAGGTTTTTCATTCACCAAACCAGAAAGCTTCTAAATGCGGATAAAAAATTGTGTTCCCGCCATAAAATCTTCAAGTGTGCATGACCCAGCCATTGTTCATACCTAAACTTCGAACGCAATTAACGCGTCATAATACATGTAGTTACATACTGCAACTATAAGACATCCAGTGAATACACACCCCACGAAAACCCGAAATGTGATGTCCTGCGAGATATCCCATCGCTATAGCTCAATTTGACACGACCAGATTAGCTTTTCTACAATATCCTAAAACATATAGCTTCTCAAATCATCGGCATAGTCAATAGAACTTTCACGAACTTGGACATTCCAACTACAGCTTTTACCGAACTCGGGGTCGCAGTACAACTTTAACGCGTCCCAAAATAACCGGAAAAACCAATTATCTATTTATAAAACATACATAGGACCATGGATTTCTATAAACAGTATACACCGGTGGCGTTAATGATGAAGTCATCACGAGTCTCGATTTCATACAGCAATTATCCAAGGTAAATGTGATTAACCAGGAAGTCGTAGCATGCTATGACGAGTGGGCACGGTCGTCATTGGAAACATATGATCAGGTGAGATTACACATTGAGTCTGATCCCATGCTTAAACAGTGTGTATTCCATGTAAAGTCAATGATATATAGAGGATCGCAATTCTATACGAAATTTATAAACCGAGTGCTCTAAATTCGATTCGAGCCGAGTTAAATTTCCTATAGAATCGCGACGAATATAAGATCCATTTTATCACATAATCATAATTTAGCAAGGACTAAAGGCAGTTAAATTTTTTTATATTGATGTCATTATCACAACCAAAGACACCTTCAAGAAAAAAATATAATTGCATTATAAATGTGCATGCCTATTCTTGTTGACAAAATTGTTCAACCACCATTATCACCAAATAACCCAACACAAATCGAATATCATAATTTTATTCTAATTAACATAATAATAAAGTTCCGGCAATGACATCGACATCATTGCGCTAAGCTCTTACGACACCCATGTGTCTTACTAGAATATGAGGCCGGGTTTAGTAGCTAATTGTGTGATAAATACAATTACAAAACCAGTGAAAACAGGTAGATAAAAAATGAAATATCTGCACTACAGTATGCCATGTTACCCCATGTATAAGGGAACTTTGACCATTTGAAGTTGAAAAAGGCTTAACGCATCGCCGGTGGGACTTTCAGTTAACACTGCATGTCACCTATATATGGACAATAATTAGTTGTTTGTAACCAACAGTTCTTGGAACCAAACATTTAAGGTGCCCCAGAAATTGCTGCTGATGCTCTTGCGAAGTTCTACGGCGACAATGCACGTGACGTTGTGCTCCTTGGTGTGGCAGCCGGAACGGGGAGAGTCGGATACGATGTAAAGAAACCATTTAAAACAATGTTCCTACACATATCTATAGTTTACTGATCACGTGAGCAATGTAATCTTACTTCCTAAAATGCGAGTGACATAAATTGAATCAGACATGCACCCAACAAAAATTGGCCGAGGGGTAGTAAAAATTTACATTTTGGCGTCTACTTAAGGCGAAAAGTTGAAAAAAAATCGTCCGCGTTCTGACTGAATATTGAGATTTTAGCGACTAAGGCGTAAATTTGGGAACGGAAACATATCAGTCAGCAAACACGTATCCTCTGATAAAGCAGGTGGACACTCGGAATGTGATTTGGGGTATATTGATTGGACAATATTAAATTGAACATGTTTGATAAACGTGCACGGCCATGATGATATGGAACATCGGGTTCTGTCACACCCAGAAGCATGTGCAACTCTGTAACTTTTGCTCCGCAGATTTGCATGGAAATCCCCATTCAAAATTGTTCACTTGACCTCACCCTTCTTTGCTGTTTATGTGCAAATATGAATAAAATTAGTATACTGACCAAACTGTCGACATTCGACGTCGTGTGTAAATTGGCGTCCTCGTTTAGTGTCACATTTTTGTGGTTATTTCAGCTCCGAAAACGCGGATTCGAAACAATGGACGGGCTCGATCCATCTCAATCCATGCTCTCGCTGGCTGAGTCAAGAGGCGTTTACCGGCGTTGGTGCGAGAATCGATCACCGATAAGCAATCAAGTATAGCATTGGGTAGGTCACATTCATCACGTGACGACCAGACAAAGTGGGTATACAGTTACTTCCAGTCTACGTTTGTAATCACCCCATCCCAAACCCACCCACGCTCAGGCATGTGGCCATCTGGATATGCCTTCGGCATATCGTGCTGGGATTGAAAAAATGTGCCACCGTTGTGCCCAAATTAGACAAATCTAAAGGCCTGTTGGTTGGTGTTGCCTCCCAATGTTGGAACTTTTAATGATACACAAACACACAGTACAGTACACCATACATGCACATTAAGCATAAATACATTCACAAAATGTGGGAGAATTACAATCATGAATCAATCTCACTAGTACAATAAAACATTCCAATTCTTATATAATCTGGATAAGTATTAAACATCCGATTTGCACACTGCTCGTATAATAGTATTTAGGTGACAGTACACTCTCTCTCGAAATCCATATACACACTTACGTCAGAACATACTAAAGGAGGCCATTCGATCACAAACATACCACTCACACTACATTTACTTTAATATCCCAGAATAATTCTATACGCATTATTATAACAGACATTAAGTTTATTGATATATTTTTTAGCATAATTTGACCACAAATGAGCACAATATAATGGAGAAATATAGCACTGAATTTCAAAGTTTTGGGTAAGAACGTCATTGCAACTGTTTTAGTGGTATTAAAAAGTAAGACCAATAGTAACAACGGCAACTGACTCACAGACATTGAGAAGACGACGAAGACCATTCACAGACATTACCCTACAGGGAGCCCCACACATATATAGAAGCATATAGAAGAGTGTCGTCTGCTCATGTTTGTCTGTGGCTCTGTATGGGTGAAATTATAAAATTGTTAAAAAATACAAGAAAAAATTATTAAAATGGTAAAAAATTGTTAGGCCAATGCATTCTCTTATATACGCGAGGCGACCTATGGTCGACTCACATATATAAGAGATTGCATTGGCACAGGGTATATGGGTTGATACAAAAATCGGTCTTGGCACTCAAATGGTTAAACGTAAGACCAATAGTAACGGCAACTGACTCACAGACCTTGATAAGACGACGAAGACCCTTCACATACGGTGCTATCAGACACATATCATCAGCGAAACAAAAATTATTCAAAGTACTGTTACCAATCATGCATCCAGCATTCACCTCATTCAGCACTTCACTCATACCATCTATGTACAGATTAAAAAGATAAGGACTTAGAATAATACCGTGTCTAACCCCAGCATCAGGACAGAAGCGGTTTGATAGCTCGGATCCCCATCTGACTCTGAATTTCTGGTTTCGGTACCAGTTAAAGGTACTCAACCCGATAAAACTCCTCTCAATTACTATTTCAATGGCTTCGGGGGTCAAAAATATTTGATTCGAGTCGAGGAAGTCACCCGTCAAAGCTCAGATTTGTTAGATATCGATTTTAGAAATCTATTATTTTTCATTATCGGGAATTGTTTCTGGCCCAGAAGACAGTAAAAAATTCGTTGTTATTACCCACTTGATCATAGAGTTATCCATCCTTGTCTGTTTGAATATAATTTTGGCGTAAAATCTCGAGCATGTTACCAAATTGACGGCAGTTATTGGTACTCATCTCGAGAACATAAGAATTTTCAAAAATCAATATCTAATAACTCTGAGCTTTGTTTGATGGGTTCCTCGACTCGAATCAAATATTTTTTACCCCCAAAGCCAAAGAAATAGTAATATAGGACCCTCTGATCGGATTGTTGTTGTTGGAATCTGTTGAGATGGGGACCCTCTTTACGGGTTGAGTACCTTTAACTAACAGTCTTACAATTATCGGAGGTACCTCGCGTTCTAACAGTTTTTTTTAACAAGACGTCATGTTGAAATCGGTCGAATTAATTAATGCCTTTGCTGGCATCGAGGAAACAAGCAAACACAGGAGTGTTTTTGGACACATAGTACCTCACAGTTTCTTTCAGAGCAAAAATGCACGTGTCAGTAGAATTCTCACGCTTAAATCCGAATTGATTTAGTATGAATTTGTTGTTTTAAGACTAAAAGGCGAGTATCTTCAAACTTTCGCTCAAATTATTTGACTGAATTTAAGATTGTAGACAACAGATTAAAAATTGCAATGCAAGGGGTTGTAAATGGAATTTTCCATGATTTATGATTATGATTCTGGATTAAAGGGGTACTGTACGCCAAATGTTGTTGTTGGTTTCTATAGTCTCCGAGTCGGAGAATAAGGTAACAATTTTTTCATTATTTGAAAGTCTGTTGAGTACGAAGTAGTGTTACGGATGACAAATTTACCGGAATGCAAAAATACAAATTGTCGTTGTCGAGTAATTTTTGTACAGTTTTCAACCAAATGAATCAAATAAAAGTTATATTATAGGCATACTAGTCCCATATAATCATTTAAGTTATTGTATCGTCGCTAGTCAGTGAGTGGCTTGAGTGTTCTCCCCGTATCATCATAATATTTTAAGCGATCGTGTGTGCGATCGGTTTAACAATCCAGTATCCCTCAATTACTTTATTTGATTACGCAAATTCGTAATTTAATTGACGCCATTTTATGGCTCCAGTCATAAATTCAATTTATATCAAATTATTAACTTTTAAATTATTAAATTTTAAGATAGCCTATTAACCTGAGCGTTTACAGAATACATCTTCGACTCAAATTACTTATGTTTCTATATATTATCGATATTAGATCGTTGTTGTCACCGGAAATTTAATGAAAATGGCGTACAGTACCCCTTTAAGTGGTACTGTTGGAAATTCTAAGTTGAAGACCATCTATAGTCACGTACTTGGTCACATTACCACTGTACATCATGATATCTCCAACATTATGGTTATTTAAGTCATAGTATTAACTTCACCCTTGATTATGTGGCAATGGACGTGGTCAAATTGTGTTGGTACTCATATTTTCGGTGCTATGGGCTACGTGCATCCAAATTAGGAACATATGTGACCCGCCATATCAAATCCAGTCGGAAGTCGGGATTTTTTTACCCTGTGCCAATGCATTCTCTTATATATGCGAGTCGACCATAGGTCGCCTCGCATATATAAGAGAATGCATTGGCTTAACAATTTTTTATCATGTTTTTTAAATAAATGTTTTTTACAATTTTAGGACATAAAATAAAAAACATCCATTACTGCATTACCCTGCAGGGAGCCCCACACATATATAGAAGCATATAGAAGAGTGTCGTCTGCTCATGTTTGTCTGGGGCTCTGTATGAGTGAAATTATAAAATTGTTAAAGAATACAAGAACAAATTATTAAAATTGTAAAAAATTGTTAGGCCAATGCATTCTCTTATATATGCGAGGCGACCTATGGTCGACTCGCATATAATTATAAGAGAATGCATTGGCACAGGGTAAAAAAAATCCCGACTTCCGACTGGATTTGATATGGCGGGTCACATATGTAAATCTAGCAGTTCTCTGCTGATAAACTTCTACTAAATGAACTGATTTGAGTTTGAAACTCAATGGTCTTAATTCTTGCATTTAGTAGCAGTTTTTGGAAGCAGAGAACCGTTTTATTTAAGTTTGAAACTCTCTTTGAGTAACTGTTTCATTTAGTAGTAGCTCGGAAGTTAACACTGCTGCTGTTACAAATGAAACTATGTGTTCTAAATTCGGATGCGCATATCACCTAAAATACGAGAAACAAAGCAATTTTGATCCCGTTCCTTGCCACATATGATTGATTTAATTTGATTATGAGTAGGGTGGCGATATGGGAGGGAGTTCAGGGCCCGGGTGAGGCAGGTTGAAGATGAAGGCGGGTGGCGATATGGGAGGGAGTTCAGGGCCCGAGTGAGGCAGGACACTTGTAACCCTTCGAGTAATATTAGCTCAAGTGAATCACAGGATAGCATTAACAGTGTGACTGTGGTTCTCTCACCTAGCATGCTGAGCTCATCTAACCGCACCGGGACAGGCGCTCATTCTGGTCCTGCGGCCGAACAAAGTGACGACAAGCGCCCAGTCCATAACTGTGATGATGCTGGTTTCACTGGAGTGCCTCGTAGAAGGAGAACACAAAAACATTTTCTTGGTCGCATTGGACCACATACTAACGCTGACAACATCGCCGATTTTCTCATTAATAGAGGACTTAATCCAATTTTCATCAAAATGATGAAAAGCAGTATCAAAGGAACTCAGTCTGCGCAACTGGTCCTGCCAGCGGACGAAAGTGGTCTTCTTAGCGAACGTAAATTTCTGCCTCGAGGAGTAGTGTGTCGCCCGTGGAGTTCAGACCCCCCTCGTCACACAACGCCAGACAATGGTCAAAATTCTGATTCAGACTTTAACCACCAACGATAATACAGTCTTCCATAGTGTGACATGTGCTACAATTATCTTCGACTATGAACTTACAACTTATTACATGGAATGCCACTGGGGCAAAATCGTCTTCCCTTTATCTCGGTGAACTGCTCAAATCTAATTGTTATGATGTACTCGGCCTATCAGAACATTGGCTGGACGAACAATCTCTGTCGTTCTTAGACTCTCTTACAAACAATTACGTGTCAATCGCGAAACCCGGGAGAAAAATAACTACTTCTTCAGGAGTGTCTTTTACCCGCGACGGAGTTGCCTTCCTAATCAGTCGAAAACTCGCAGGTTCGTGTTCCGTGCTGGAAACGGATAATGCAAGAACTATCGCTGTGCAGCTAAAAATTGGAGACACATATCTCATTCTAATACAGGCTTACCTACCCAGCACAAACCACGGAGATGATTACTTTGGCGAATGTCTGACTTCGCTGGATAACTGTATCGCTAAATTCTCCGAGTTCGGTCACGTGATAGTGATGGGAGATTTGAATGTCCATTTAAGCGATTCCCGTCGACTAACATGCCCACAGAGACATGCTGACCGTGTTGTATTATTCACTAATTTCCTGGACGACCTGAATTACGTCTCTCTGTGTGCATCTTCCAGATTGACCAGAGACAAACCAACGTTCATTCCATTCGCTACTGTGGCCAATCCAACGGTTATTGACCACATACTTGTGCCTTCAATTATTTCTGACATGTTCGCATCGTGCACAGTCTTCGACGACGACGCTTCAAATACATCATGTCATGTGCCAGTCGCTTATTCGTGCACCATTCCTAACTCAAGTGGTTCACTCGGAAACCCAAAGCCACTGAATAAGCCAGTATTTAACTGGAAAGCACTTGATGAATCTATGTACAATTCTCACCTAGACGCTTGTTGTGGCGATTTTGAATTTCTTCAGACCATACGCATGTGCAAAACTTTGATCGATCTCACATATGACCGCATTGTGTTAGCATTACTAAAGGCATCCGAATTTGCCGCAGGATTTCGCAAACTTCATTCTAAACTAAAGCCTTATTGGAACCCTTCCCTGACAGTTATACACAATGACGTGAAGTCAAAGAGAATCTCATGGATTAAGGCTGGTAAAAATCACTCAGAAATATCACCTACCTATATAGCCTACAAGCAATCAAAGCGTCTGCTGCGAAGAGGAATACGGTTAGCAGCCGAACAACACCAACAACATATATATGATGAACTTGAGCGATTCGCCACATGCGATCAAACTGCTTTCTGGAAACTCTTGAACCAATCCAACAAGGAATCGTCACCTCTAAGCTCAGCAATGAAATTCCATGATACTATTGTGCGCGATCCTTGTAATATAGTATCTGGATGGAGAGACTATTTTGAAAACCTGTATTCTCGCAGTGAGCACGTTGACACCAAATTCGAAACAGAAGTCGAGAGAACTGTCGAAGTACTGCTTTCAAACACCAGTGACAACCACCACGTGCCACCTGAACCTATTTCTATGACCGAGATACGAGCAGCTGTTCGTTCACTTAAAAGGGGTAAAGCGGGCGGAGCAGACGGGATAGTGAACGAGCACCTCATATTCTGCAATAAATCTTTCCTGCGAATTCTCTGCTTCTTCTACAATAGCATGTTCGATATGACATATATCCCACATAAACTCAAACTCGGTCTCATCATTCCAATCTACAAAGGAGAACCCAAACCGAAAGAGCAACCCGATAGCTACCGTGCAATAACATTACTATCCGTGATATATAAAGTTTATGAGAGCGTCCTCCTAAACAGAATAATCAACTCACCATTTATTTCTGGATTCCACATTCGCTACAGAATGGATTCCAGAAAGGAATCAGCTGTGAGATGACTTCCTTTATACTACAGGAAGCTGTTGCACACGCTAAAGATAATAGTTCTCGCGCATATGTATGCTTCTTAGACTCACAGAAAGCCTTTGACAAGGTGTGGCACTCTGGACTTTTACTGAAACTGCATAACCTTGAGATCGAAGACAAAATGCTTCGGATAATACACAGCATGCATACTGATTGCAACAGTCGTGTTATATCTAACGGATTCATTTCGGTACCACTGAAGATATGCCAAGGAACGCGACAAGGAGCCGTGTGCTCGCCGTTTTTCTATTTAGTGTATATAAATGACCTAATCAAAGACCTCTCATTCACAACCGATGGCTTAAAAATGCATGGAATTTCTTGTGCTGCTCCCACAACCGCTGATGATATAGCGTTACTATCATTAACAAAGAGTGGGTTGGACTCAATGATGTCTAAATGCTTTGAATACAGCGCAAAGTGGAGATTCACGTTCTCTTCTACAAAGAGCCAAACCGTTGTATTCAACGAATCCACTCAGAAACACGACCGTTCTAATAGAGTGTGGTCTCTCGGTGGGACGATTATCCACGAGGGCATAGAATGCACCCACCTCGGTATCCTGCAAACCAAATTCAAAACGGCGACAAAACGAGCAGAACTTATGTCACAAAAAATGCGTCGGTCATATTTTTCCTTATCAGGGAAGCAGAAATTACAGGCTAGCACACCCACAACGATGATTAAGCTCTTCAAATCAATTGTGCTACCAAGAGCTCTATATGGTGCGGAACTTTTCCCACTTGTCAATCAGTCCGCCATACAAACTATTGAGAAGTCTTTCCGTTCGTGTATAAAGAACTGTCAGTCTTTACCAACTCGAACAAGATCATATGTTTCTCTAGGTCTTCTCGGCATTATGCCTGTGTCAAGAGAACTACACGTGAAAAAACTTTTATTCGTTGAGAAGCTTGTTCATCTTCCACAGGGCCATCAGATTCCACTGCAACTATTTTTGCTAAAATTGCACCAATATGTCTTCTTCAATCGACAATCTTCTGGGTTCGTCGCAGATATCATGCCCTTGCTCCGCCAGTACGACCTTCTCAATGTTCTCCTAGAATACATGGATACTGGTTTCTTCCCAAGTAAAATGGAATGGAAAAAACTTGTGAAATCTTCAGTTGCAACTCACTACAGACTGGAATGGTTAAACTCTGTTTCATCTGACACTGATCTCTCTTTATTTCTGAAATGCCACGCCGATCCGCTGTCTTCCTGGCGAATATGGTCTCTGCTTTCGCACAACCGTCACCGATCGAGAGAGCTGCGTCATCTGGCACTTCTATTAAATAAAACCACATATCCAAATAGACTGTGTTGTGCTCAGTGCGGTTTATTTTACGACAATGAGATTACCCACGCGCTATTCTCCTGCAAAGCAAGTATTGTGATACATCTACGTGATATCTTTTTGGAGAGAATTATTGACGTTTTCGGGATCCGGGCTTTCGATCGCCTGCAATCCCTGTCATGTCTGAACCTAACGGCGCTACT
This sequence comes from Siphonodentalium dalli, assembly GCA_032622095.1. Taxonomy (NCBI): domain Eukaryota; kingdom Metazoa; phylum Mollusca; class Scaphopoda; order Gadilida; family Siphonodentaliidae; genus Siphonodentalium; species Siphonodentalium dalli. Next base: position 14,824,938 of record CP136062.1, read on the forward strand.
TCTAGGAAGTACTACCCTGTGTGAATGGATAGATGTATGTTGTAACTCCGGGGAACTGATCGTAGACGCCGCTGTGTTCCTTCTGCACGCGTGCAACGTTATGCAGGGCATTCGTTCCTAATGCAGTGCGTTCTTTCGCACGTGTTCCGCTTGACTTTGTTATGTATCCTTGTGCATATATTATATTTTCTATACGTGTACAGTGTATATAAGCTGACTCTCCACAGAGGAGGTATTAAAGATATATCAATGCAGGGAGCCCCACACATATATAGAAGCATATAGAAGAGTGTCGTCTGCTCATGTTTGTCTGGGGCTCTGTATGAGTGAAATTATAAAATTGTTAAAGAATACAAGAACAAATTATTAAAATTGTAAAAAATTGTTAGGCCAATGCATTCTCTTATATATGCGAGGCGACCTATGGTCGACTCGCATATAATTATAAGAGAATGCATTGGCACAGGGTAAAAAAAATCCCGACTTCCGACTGGATTTGATATGGCGGGTCACATATGTAAATCTAGCAGTTCTCTGCTGATAAACTTCTACTAAATGAACTGATTTGAGTTTGAAACTCAATGGTCTTAATTCTTGCATTTAGTAGCAGTTTTTGGAAGCAGAGAACCGTTTTATTTAAGTTTGAAACTCTCTTTGAGTAACTGTTTCATTTAGTAGTAGCTCGGAAGTTAACACTGCTGCTGTTACAAATGAAACTATGTGTTCTAAATTCGGATGCGCATATCACCTAAAATACGAGAAACAAAGCAATTTTGATCCCGTTCCTTGCCACATATGATTGATTTAATTTGATTATGAGTAGGGTGGCGATATGGGAGGGAGTTCAGGGCCCGAGTGAGGCAGGTTGAAGATGAAGGCGGGTGGCGATATGGGAGGGAGTTCAGGGCCCGAGTGAGGCAGGTTGAAGACGAAGGCGGGTGGCGATATGGGAGGGAGTTCAGGGCCCGAGTGAGGCAGGTTGAAGACGAAGGCGGGTGGCGATATGGGAGGGAGTTCAGGGCCCGAGTGAGGCAGGTTGAAGATGAAGGCGGGTGGCGATATGGGAGGGAGCTCAGGGCCCGAGTGAGGCAGGTTGAAGATGAAGGCGGGTGGCGATATGGGAGGGAGTTCGGGGCCCGAGTGAGGCAGGTTGAAGATGAAGGCGGGTGGCGATATGGGAGGGAGTTCAGGGCCCGAGTGAGGCAGGTTGAAGATGAAGGCGGGTGGCGACATGGGAGGGAGGTCAGGGCCCGAGTGAGGCAGGTTGAAGATGAAGGCGGTGGCGATATGGGAGGGAGTTCAGGGCCCGAGTGAGGCAGGTTGAAGATGAAGGCGGTGGCGATATGGGAGGGAGTTCAGGGCCCGAGTGAGGCAGGTTGAAGATGAAGGCGGGTGGCGATATGGGAGGGAGTTCAGGGCCCGAGTGAGGCAGGTTGAAGATGAAGACGGGTGGCGATATGGGAGGGAGTTCAGGGCCCGAGTGAGGCAGGTTGAAGATGAAGGCGGGTGGCGATATGGGAGGGAGTTCAGGGCCCGAGTGAGGCAGGTTGAAGATGAAGGCGGGTGGCGATATGGGAGGGAGTTCAGGGCCCGAGTGAGGCAGGTTGAAGATGAAGGCGGGTGGCGATATGGGAGGGAGTTCAGGGCCCGAGTGAGGCAGGTTGAAGATGAAGGCGGGTGGCGATATGGGAGGGAGTTCAGGGCCCGAGTGAGGCAGGTTGAAGATGAAGGCGGGTGGCGATATGGGAGGGAGTTCAGGGCCCGAGTGAGGCAGGTTGAAGATGAAGGCGGGTGGCGATATGGGAGGGAGTTCAGGGCCCGAGTGAGGCAGGTTGAAGATGAAGGCGGTGGCGATATGGGAGGGAGTTCAGGGCCCGAGTGAGGCAGGTTGAAGATGAAGGCGGTGGCGATATGGGAGGGAGTTCAGGGCCCGAGTGAGGCAGGTTGAAGATGAAGGCGGGTGGGGATATGGGAGGGAGTTCAGGGCCCGAGTGAGGCAGGTTGAAGATGAAGGCGGGTGGCGATATGGGAGGGAGTTCAGGGCCCGAGTGAGGCAGGTTGAAGATGAAGGCGGGTGGCGATATGGGAGGGAGTTCAGGGCCCGAGTGAGGCAGGTTGAAGATGAAGGCGGTGGCGATATGGGAGGGAGTTCAGGGCCCGAGTGAGGCAGGTTGAAGATGAAGGCGGGTGGCGATATGGGAGGGAGTTCAGGGCCCGAGTGTGGCAGGTTGAAGATGAAGGCGGGTGGCGATATGGGAGGGAGTTCAGGGCCCGAGTGAGGCAGGTTGAAGATGAAGGCGGTGGCGATATGGGAGGGAGTTCAGGGCCCGAGTGAGGCAGGTTGAAGATGAAGGCGGTGGCGATATGGGAGGGAGTTCAGGGCCCGAGTGAGGCAGGTTGAAGATGAAGGCGGGTGGCGATATGGGAGGGAGTTCAGGGCCCGAGTGAGGCAGGTTGAAGATGAAGGCGGGTGGCGATATGGGAGGGAGTTCAGGGCCCGAGTGAGGCAGGTTGAAGATGAAGGCGGGTGGCGATATGGGAGGGAGTTCAGGGCCCGAGTGAGGCAGGTTGAAGATGAAGGCGGGTGGCGATATGGGAGGGAGTTCAGGGCCCGAGTGAGGCAGGTTAAAGATGAAGGCGGGTGGCGATATGGGAGGGAGTTCAGGGCCCGAGTGAGGCAGGTTGAAGATGAAGGCGGTGGCGACAACACAGCGAGCAAATAGTGGATAACTATTTCAATAACGGGGAGGGAATTGTTTTGTTGTATAAAACAAATTGATTTTGGAAATTAACTGTCATTAGATTACAAAATATCATCCATCACTTTATGACCATTGTCTGATCAACCGACCGCATGGCTATCGTGGCTTGTGCAGGTCTAAAACAAATACTTCTAATTTTTACTGAAAATGAAACCTTCTTGCCAAGTAGTTTTAATTGATGGGAATCATCGCATTCAGCGAAAACGGCAGTGCGCCTGTCCAAAAATCTCATTTTAAAGGCCCACTTAATTTTTGACCCCCCCCCCCCCCCCGATCACATTATATAAATATGCCATATTGATATACCATTTGAAAGAGGAAGCTAATAAACTACGAACATGTAGTTTTCGTTGAGATATCGACGTCTGTTCCGCGTTAAAGTTTCTGCACAAAGTCGATTATTTTCAATTTCATTGCAAATAAACATTCTGGGAGCCATAACGGAGAAAATGATTTCATGATTTCAGCTATTTTCTATTACTCTATATGGGCACCTGTGGCACAGACGTTCCAAATGGTGATGAATTATAGTATTTTCATCATATTTCATGGCATAGATTTTTATTAAAACCGTATACCAAGGCACTATATAAAAAGAATAATCGGTGACTCGAAAATTATGTTGGCTTTAAACTTTTATTCAGGCAACCAGTGTTTCAAAATCAAAACCTTTGGCTGTCAGTTTCGTCTGATATGCACGCGCCATGTGGGTCCATCACTCAGAACATTAATTTTGTGCAAAATAATTCTATTTCTTTGAATGAATTTCGAAACGTCGATCAATTGAACCGTGTAATCAAATATATACTAATTCACGATTATCGTGTATATTGGAGATATACTATGCATCACATTGTGTTCTATGCAGTTTATTGTGAACGTGCATGGGTGTTCCAATCGGCGTAACTAGATTTAAAAAAACAGGTTTCTTATATAGCGCCAAATCCCATTTGGCTCAAGGGGCTTTAATGTCGTTGTGTGGAATTTATGTTACATTTATTATAAAAAAAAAACATTAACCTATATTTGATAGCCGGAAATGTTCAACAGATGCTGTTTCGAGACATGAAATTACATGTGCCAAAGAGGAAATGGTGCTTGAATGTTTCGATTAACATCTATCAATGACTCTAATGTGTGTAAACCAATAGAAAAATTCGGCTTTCAGTGATTGTGTCTGCGGTTGATTGTAACTCTGCATGACGTCACATATTACGTGATTCTACCCTCAGTTGTTTATAAGCGATTGATATTTGAATGAGGTGGATATTGCGAGTACGACTTCCTGTATTTGTAAATATACGCGGGGTATAGTTCTATTTTAAAAATATTTTGTTCCAAATATATGTTTCTGCATGGATGGATTGTTGATCAAAACCCTATAAACATGGCCATTGTATATATCCGAAAAGTGGTTATATATGTAGGCAAATATTTGACTCTTGGAATCCACATACTTGGCGCTAAATATCGGTTGGAATTTTGGAACTAATACGCCTCGTTACTATTATATTATTATTTCAGTCTGAAATTTCGAAATACTGAATAATCTTGTTTCAGGCAATTATGTGAGTATTTTACCAGGCAATCGGGACCACCTCTGCTTTGCTAATAAACCATATACATTAAATGGTCGTTGTGTGGAATTTATGTTGCATATATTATATTAAAAAAAACATTAAAGATGCATGATCAGAATTAATGCTCCCAAATTACTATTTCTTTGGCTTCGGGGTAAAACATATTTGATTCGAGTCGAGGAACCCACCAATCGAAGCTCAGAGTGATCAGATATCGATTTTTGAAATTTGTTATTTCTCGATATGTGCATGCATTTATTTGTGGCCTAGAACAAAAGTCATCAAACCGACGGTCTCGGACACATTTGCGGATGAAGACGGATAACTCTAAAGTGATAATACAGCCATATTTCGTTGAACAATATGTTTATAAATAACACGTTTTGGGAAATTGTAGTTGACAGTGGTCAGCATTGTTTTGTTGTAATTATTTGATTCGGATAACTAAAGCGTATTTTGAATAAATGTTGTTTTTCTAACTTGATGATATGTGGACTGTCTGATCGGATTGAGTACCTTTAACCTATATGTTGTAGCCTCATATTTTCAACAGATACTATTTGGAGACATGAACATTGGGCTTTAAATGGGGAGGGAGTTATTTGTCTTTTTGACAAAAATCTTGTAATTAATAGCTAGGTATCCTCGCTACAATCATATATATAGTACTCATATCGAATCATATACAATATGGAAAATCACGTGCTGGATTAAAAGTCACATGTAACTATAACCAACATATTGAAAACACTTATAAAGAGCCTTGGTTTTAAGACAACATATTCTGGGTGTGGTATCATGAAGTGATATAAAGGTTGAAATAATTTAATAGACAAGTACAAAATTACGTAAGTAAGTTATCAACACAGAGATATATAGTATAGTTTCACAAGTAACTTCAAATTAACATGGCAGGCAATGCTAAATCAGACATTAAGTGTGATCCAAGGTTTGCACTTGGCCAGTTGCATATCCAGCCAGTACCGTCTATTAATAGCAGATGATATGCATTCTGTTCTATGAGCTATGTGATATTTGCAGAATGATGTCCCCAGAGGGTTAATTTGGTGATGCTACACAGCATAGCAGGCTAGCTTCACCAAATTCATCCTCTTGTGACCGCATTCTGCTTAAGCCTCATATTCTAGGAAGTATCTAGTCTCAAATTAACTTTGTTTTTAGTTACTTTCCCTTCTGTTAACCCTTTACCCAACAAAGCGGCCAAAACCGGCCAAAACCGGCCAAAACCGGCCAAATAAAGCTTCAACAGCCTAAATTATCTTGGGTCTGTCTCAATAAAACCATACAAATATGGATATCATTGGAACCGGCTCCTTGACCACATTGTGATAGTTACAGTTATGCCCTGTGCCAATGCATTCTCTTATATATGCGAGTCGACCATAGGTCGCCTCGCATATATAAGAGAATGCTTTGGCTAAAAAAAAATCTGTTTTAAACACTTTTTACCATTTTTTCTTACATTTTTTAACAATTTTATAATTTTTAATGTGTTAAGCCAATGCATTCTCTTATATATGCGAGGCGACCTATGGTCGACTCGCATATATAAGAGAATGCATTGGCACAGGGCCCTTCTGTTGGGTAAAGGGTTAAGTTTCTATATCCCATAATTTGCAGAAGATAAATTGCATCATCGAGGGGACTAATGAGTGAACATCACCAACTTCAGCTGAGGAACTTCAATCTGATCCAAGGTCTACCATATCAGTTGAGGTCTAGCAGAATGAGGTTCCCAGATGGTTAATTTGGTTATGCTAGCCCGCCGTATGGGATAGAGTCACTAAATTCACCCTCTGGTGTCCTTATTCTGCAAATGACAGAAACACCTATTTCAAGGCTTGGGGCTATACCTCTTCAAACAGATGGTTCATGTAACAGTTTTATTCGTAACAAGTCATAATGACATGTTTAGTCAAACAATGAAGGAAGTTGTCGTCGTCGTCCTACAATCAGTTTTTTGTGGTACAACTTGACCATACACACCTCTACACCGTGTATTTATTTCTTAAATAATTCGGATACAATAAATAATGCAAATAATAAATACCAGGTAAATCAGGGTAGATGTAAGCAGATTTATAATAAATACCAGGTAAATCAGGGCAGATTTATTGTCTTATAGGATTTCAGTCATTTCAATTATCTTATTATGCCCTATGTGATATGCCCTATGTGATAAGCCCTATGTGATAAGCCGCCGTAGTTGTAATAATTTGAAGGTTTGGTTGTTTTAACGGAATTCTGAGGTGAAACCAATATAGTATATGTTATAAGTTATATATATGCCTAATAATATGATATTGATGGCGTTACCATTTCTGACTATGGTTTTCTTGTTATACATCTGTTGCGTCTATGGCCCGTACGATATCTAGATGTGCATGCCTGGCGTTGATATTCGATGACATTTCTAATTTCGACCTCCGTTATATGATTAGTATGAGAACATAACCATCTTTACATCCAGACATTCTAATTGTGCGTCTCCTGGTATATTTGGCACCATGATAATCCCGAGCCCAATCTAGATGTTGGTCTTTAACCCTTTCATGACTGGAGCTTCCTGAATTTTTGCGAAAACCCTGTGGCAATGCATCCTCTGATATATGCGAGTCGACCATAAGAGAAAGAATTGGCCTAACAATTTTTATATTATTTTTATAATGTAAGAACAAAATTTAAAAAAGAAAATTATTTGTTAAAGAATGAAAGAAAAAATTTATAAGAAATGTAAGAAAACAATGGTAAAAAATCATAAACTTGTTATAAGAATGTAAGAAAAGATGATAAAAATTGAAAAAAATGTTAAAGGATATAAGAAAAAAATTATAAAAATTGCTTTTGAATGTAAAAGAAAATGACAAAAATTATTTAAGAATGTAAGAAAATTGATATAAAAAAAAAGATAAAATATTTTTAGGCCAATGCATTCTCTTATATATGCGAGGCGACAGGGTCTTTAATGTTGCGCCAGCGCAGCTCCCATCATAAAAGGGTTAAACCTGTATTACCAGCCCTATTATGTTTGAGAAGACCAAATGAAATCCACACCTCATGATCACGGTAAGTCAAAGGGACATAACTCTATTTACTTGTGTATATACCGAAATTCAAGACAGAATCAGTCCCTTCGTTACACTGGTCTGAACACTGCCATCGCATTACAGAATGTGAAGAAACCTTACAGTTTTTGTTATTTTTTATTTTAAGACTTTTGTCGGTTATATGAATTGATTGTATCACACAAACAATCTGTGTACGGACATTTTCTGCAGTGGTCAGACCAGCGCAGCGAGGGGACTGGATACTGCTTTGCAGTTTAATTCAAAACATGGTAGTTTATAATATTTTGAGTTGTCGCGCTTGCTTTGACTTTAAAATTTTCAGTACTGACTATAATATATCTAAACTAGTGTCGACTGCGCGTGATGTCTGCCGATCACGTGTCCATCGGCGGCATAATATATAAATATAATAACATAATTGCGAAGGGAGAAGTTCTATGATTTTAGCATTGAAAAAATGATTATTCAGTAAAGGAACGTATCCCATTCAAACACTCTGAATCTGCTCGTGTCAACTTTTCAACTTCAGGTTTCGATCTTTAACATAAATGTCTTTGGTCATCCGCAGATTAACATAGGAAAGACTGCTCCTCAAAAAGCGTAAACAGTTCAGTTGGTGGAAAATCCCTCATGTGTATGAGGAGCACCCCAATATGTTGTATTACATTAAAAAAACTTAGTAGTGAATAGTGTCAGTCAATTAAAAAGTCAAAACTATGAATATTTGATAACCATGATAGTATTGGATAAAAGTAGTTCCATGCGCAACATGTATTTAGTGTTTACGGTCAAGGTCACGCGTTTGATTGAGAAGCAGTCTTTCTTGGAACATAACACAAGTCGCTTAGTGATAGCGTTGATGCGATCCTTACTATGATGTACTCTCCAGTTTAGAGAATTGTGTTGGAAGACCATCAGTCGGGTGTGGTACAGGTAAATATTTTATCTCCGGATTCTTGTTGATCAGACTCCACTCACACTTAGTAACCAGTTCTATTGTCAGTAGTTTAAGCACCATTTTTGCAAACTGTTGCCCCACACACATCCTTGCACCGCCTCCGAATGGAAGAAAGTTGTATTTCTCCGGTCGACTTCCGTACCATCTATCGGGATCGAATGTATCTGAATTCTCGAATGCTGGTGATGTGTGCTGTGTTTCCCGGATGCTGTATACAATCGACCAGCCTTTAGGAATCTGGTAACCCTGAAATCACACATATAAAGCAATTTAAAAGTCTGATTTACGAACCCATCCCACAAGATTTTTCTCAATATTGCAAACAAAAATAATACTTTTTATTTGACTGGTTTGTGTTTATTAAAATATGAAGCATGCGCGGTCACAGTGATTAAGAAAATATTTGACGGTAGACCCTATTTTTGGGGGCTTTCACCTTCATATATATAATCTTTGTTTGTTCCATCTCGGAACAGGAGTTCTTTTTTTGGTGGCATAACATTTTAAAGGTACTCAATCAGAATTAACGCTCGCAAACTATTATTTCCTTGGCTTTGAGGGTAAACAATATTTTATTCGAGTCGAGGAACCCACCCATCACAGCTCAGAGTAATCAGATATCGATGATTGAAATCTGTTATTTTAATTTAGGTGGCCCAATAGACAGTCAACGAGAAGAATTTCATTGACCAAATTGCGTGTAAAGATGGATAACTCTAAAATCAAGTGGCTTTTTGTGTCAAATATTTGACAAACCGGCAAAATTTCGTTGAACAAAATGTTGATAAATAACAGGTTTTGTGCAATTTTATACTATAGTTGATTGTGCTTTTCATTATTTTTGGGCAATTAATAGATTCTTATAACTGAAGCGGCATTTCACAAAATGTTGTTGTTGTTGGAATGTGATGATATGGGGACCCTCTGATCGGATTGAGTACCTTTAAGGTTGGACTCGGATGCAGTTTTCTAATCTTACAGGAGTAGATATTTCTCTTGAATAAGAGAATAGACAAATATGTTATAATTTCATTCATGTTTTCACTGATTTTTCCGAATATTATGAGATTTAGAAATTGAGATTTAATCTATCCTTAGCAATTCTCTAAAATTGCAATAAAATAGATTTTGTTACAGAACATTCATAAAATAAATGTAGATATGTTTCTTTTCATGTGAGACAAAAAGTGCACTCCACCAACATCAAGCTAAATCAACAGGGCCCATCAATACTACGGGGCCTCATGAGGGGGCTATATAAATTCAAATACTTACACCAACGTCAAATGTCTCGAGTGCTTTTCTGAATCCCCCTCCGATGGGTGGTAACATGCGTAACACTTCGTTGATAACATTAGATAGGTACGTGAGCTTCTGTATGTCAATGAATGTCAATCGCTGTTCATCGTCACATATTAACCCGTGATCTGCCAGCTCATCTCGAAGTTTATCGATGACGTGTGGATGCTGCCCGAGAAGCATGACCATCGACGTCGCGGCGCTGGCTGTCGTTTCATTCCCCGCGAACATGAACTCCACTCCCATTTCTAGCGCTTCTCGTTTTGATTGTTGTTTGTTGACTGTAGAGAATATGTCATTGAACTCACTGGAGTGGTCGCATTTCTCCTTCTCTTTCATGCACTCGTCAATCATGCTCATCAGTTTCTCCTTGGCGTCTATACCCTGTGAAAGCATTATAAAAAGTAGTTATTTAATGTTTTAGGCAAAATTTTACGAAACATAATTGGCTTTGTATTTAGTGATTGAACTAACATTTGTCTGTAATTTAATATTTCCAACCTGCTGCAGATATTAGTGTATATAATGGGGAGTTTGTAACATTTTGAATTCGCTCGTTAAAGAGCTACATGTAGGAACAATGCTATCTTGTCTGGATATTAACTTCTGTGCTAATTGATCAGGCATTCGACAGTAGGTTCCCAACGATTGACATAATTAACTTAGTTTTACAATTTACAAACGCGCCATAGTTTTAGGAAAACCATGTCATGTCAAGTCGGAGTATTTTGTGTCGCTCCGCTCGCGAATGCGAATTGTAGAGTTATGTCTCTTTGTGTTTACCGCGAAAGTTTGCCGTGTACTATTTTGATACTTTTATCACACATTATTTTTCTCGCGAAAAAACAATGACCGCTCAAACTAATGCTGATTTTTTTTAAGCCATATTTTGCTATTTACCTTAGATAGTCCGAGTCCTGGCATTTTGTATGGCAACGAAAACAAGTTGTTTACATAATTCTTTAGATGTGCGCTGAAATCATCTATTTCATTTTCAGACATCGGCATTCCAGTCAGAATATGAAAGGACACGGCAAGCGCTAAGCGCTTCATCTCTGGATAGACTAGTGTCCTGTCATTTTGCTGCCAACTTTGAACAAATCTGCAGACGACAGATTTGACGAACGGGAGGTAACTGCTGAGAGCGTCATGGCTGAACGCCTTGGTGAGGATTCTGCGGCGGGATTTATGCTGGTCGTCTGCTGACTGCGACAAGGTTCCTTCTCCCATTATGATCCTCGTGCTTGTCGGCCACTGTGACGTCACGTAGGTGTGTTCCGTTTTCAGAATTTTTCGGACATTTTCAGGGCCAATGACACGAACTGTCGGTTTACCGAATAGGTGGGTCCGGTAAACGTGACCGAATTTCTGCCGCCTTGTTGAGAAGAAGTCATTACCCTACAATTTCAAAGAGATAACGTTATAAAATACAGTCAGGTTGTTTATGTTTGAACTTGCGTCATTAGAATGCCGCTGATCGGTTAAAATTGCTCTCATATAGAGTCTAGTAAAACCGGATATTGTTGGTACTATAATCAATTTAATCGTCCGAACTCCAGTCCCAATTGTGACCCAAAAGATGGACGTTTGAGAGTCTAAAACATGAAATATGCAACAAGAGACCATAAAGAAATAAAAACAATTTTACACGTATTTTTAAAAGTAATTATTATTCAGCGATTTCCAATAGTCGGCAAGTACGCAGACGTTATATCGATTTAAGTTAACCCTTTGTATACGAAAGCATTGATGAGTAGTTATCCCATTGGAAATGTTCAGATAATAAGTTCAACAAATGTTGTTGATTTTATTGTCTAAACATTTCCCTCAATAAATAGGACTCCTTCTGTACTTGTATGTATCTGTCGCTTGCTTATATTACCTGTACATCCCTGAAAATAAATAATAGACCCTTCCGATGTACACTTTTAACTTATACTGGGATAATCCATTAAGCATAGATAGGGTTAAAGTGTAGTCGCTTGAACTCACCCCAAATATTAGATGGAACGTTTCTCCTATGAACGGCAGACCAGCGCCACCTGGTGGTAGAGGAAACTTGCTGTTGGAATCTTTACTGAGCTCGACGTATGTTGCCCATAACTTCATTATTATGTAAATCATCGATATTTGGACAATTATTGAAAGCACAGCAACTGTGAACCATTCTGTCTCTCGGGTGCTGCTTTTCCTGAAACTATAAACAAGATCGTCTTAAAGATACGGGCGGCGTTGGCGGTGGGTTAAAGATACGGGAGGTGTTGGCGGTGGGTATATGTTGTTAAAATATTCACCTCAGTCAAAACACGCCATAAACAGAAGGATTAGTAAAATATAGACAGTATGTTATTGTCAATTTTTCCCCTTTGGTATGTAAACAAACGCAAAAAACGTTACGTTTCCTGGCTTTTGTTTAGATGCGGATATGGTAAACATAATGAGCGTTATTTGTTACTGTTTTCCTGATATGGAAATAATAAAGAGCCTTTATATCTGTTTTGTGTGATTAACCAATAGAATTGCGCTGTGTTATGTAAGCAGAAGCACAACTTCTGTAACACGAGCAGTCTCTTGTTTACGTCCACCACCGTACGTCTATATAGTAGAGGCTCTTATGTCCATTTTTTGGCACCCGTGTGCATTTTGTGAAGAAATATAGCCACTATGCTCATTATGTTGCTTGATATCTGGGGCACCAGAAAACAAATGTTAGACACCTGGGGGTCGCGACTGGGTGGATTTATGACGTCATCAAAATGGCCGCCATCCAACATTTCAGAGTAGGCACTGAATCAGTTTGATTAATAGCTAGTAGTGAATTTATGGTAGGAAGTATAATATTTCTCTACTGTTGTGATACTATGATAACAGGCTTCACTTTGGCAGAAAAATTGACCACATTTAACCAAGATGGCCGCCAAAATGGCGACCGAAGTTCGGGGAAATGATGAATTTTCACACATGTCTCTTAAAACATTCACGGTTGTTTGAAATCGGTGGCTAATAGCAACTTAATTTTAAATAAATTTGAATACCTAACCATTTGAACATGATAATATGTCATACCTTGGGTCTTATTCCTACAAAATGTCGTCAAAATGTGAATTCATAAATATGCTATGAAATTTTACCAAATATCGATTTTGTAATTCAAGCCAAGTGTTAGCCAGAAAATAGTTGAATTTGATGACAAACATTTGCAACAGGTTTAAACGTATAGATTGCCATATAATTACATCTGTATTCAAGATGGCGACCAAAATGGTTGCCAAAATTGATCAATCACTAAAATTTGTCAAATTTTCTTTGATATCACCCCTAATGTGCGATTTAGTGAATATAGGTGAATATATTTGCTCCGTGTTGGTGTAATAACATGGAAATATGAAACAATATGAATAGTTTGTGAACAATGGCTGTTTATACTCAAGAATTCGAGAGAATGAAACGACGAAAATTAGATGAAATCATCAAAATGGCAACCATGAACAATTTCAGAGTTGGCATTTAGTCTGGGAGGAAAATTTAGATAGTGAAATGATTATGTTTCGCGACCAATAATACCATTGGATCACACTTCCTCTTGACGGTGCAATTTGGACCTCAAAATCCAAGATGGCTCCCAAAACGGCGACCGAAATTCTAATAATTGATGATTTTTCACACTCGCCTCTTAAATTATTCACAGCGGTTTGAAATCGGTGGCTACTAGCAACCTTATTTTGAATGAATTATACTATCTAATCATTCGACAACCATGATATGTTAGATTAATATATTATTATCCATATTAATCTAAATTCAGGATGGTGACTCAGATGGTTACCAAAATGGAGAAATCATCCAAATTTGCTAGTTTTCATTGATAACGCTCCTAATGTCGGTTTCAGTGACTACTGGTAAACACATTTGTTCCCCTCTTGACAAAAGTGCCAGGCATGCTGATACAATATGAATATTTTGCGAACAGTAGCTGCTTATATCCGAGATTTCATGAGAATGGAAACAGAAACCATGAACAGTAGATAAATTCATCTGATGTTGACCTATTTGAAAATATCCAAATCTGAATATATGCTGATTACATCCATCATTACATGTACATCGGAAATGTCCTGATTGGGTGACTCGACTGGAGAAAAATCCATACCTCAACAATAAGGATGTCGGTATTGAGCCAATACTTTAATTACTTCCCATTGATATCGCCCCCCTTATGGGGTTTGGCTAAGAATGTTTCACTTGACTCCTGTATTGCTCATGTAATGCCATCATACTAAGTCAATTCTACCGAAATTCAGCTGCTCACGGACATTAATTGAATGGACATCACACAATGCAGTACCCAAAAACAGTAGCGGCATATAATGCGTTGACATTACAGACATCTTCCATGTTAACAAGCTTAATAATTAGTGTACACTAAGTCCAAATATAAGAATAAGAGCTAATATTTGTGTGATTCGTTCTTATTAATATACATGTACGAAAACACAGGGTATACTTTTGTGAAACTGAGAAAATTTACAATTGCTCGTCCTTGAATAACATCTAGTTCATATTGTGTGTGCATCAGGGGATTATATTACATTAATTGCTTTGTCGCAGACTACCAAACGAACGCGTTCAGATGTGAGCTCTATGTGTCTGCGAAGAAGAATCGCATTGGCGGATTTCTACCAGACCTCAGCTTATTACATGCGATATAGAGCGACTAGAGATAAATTATGTTCAGGTTCGTACCAAAACAGAAAATGCTGTGGAGCTCTGGACAGCTCATAGTTCAACTCACTGACTCCACACCCACGATTTGCGAAGCGTGGCTGATTTTGATCAAGCTAGGATAGGAAGATAGCCTCATATAATGAGTTCAATTGGTATACATGTGTATTTGAGTTCCACATATATAGTTTTCTGGACATCGCAAATACTGCAAGTTCGTTCCGTGTTTGATCCCCATCTTCCGGTGCAGAACTTATGCACTTTATGTCATATTTGTCACATGTGTTATCGAAGTTATTTCATGCCTGCGTTATGCGGTCTCATCAAAATGTCATACAAGAAACATATTCACACCAAATTTTCTTTAAATGCCTGCATTTCTGTAATAGTATCGGCTATCGGCAATGTTCCAGATAAAATTGATAATAATTTCTCGTACAAATGCACAGTTCGGCTTGGCTGTAGAGGCAATTCAACTCACCGACATGTTGAGGTACATGTATTATTATTGGGTGGAAAGTTTGTAGAATTCTTCCGGATGTTTTATACAGGAACATTTGATATCCCACTACAGTGAAATCAGGTCTGCAGAAAACTCAGGTCGTTAAACGTTGTAATCTTATACCTTCCTGAGCAATAGTTGAAGTAAATTTCAGTTATGGACTCTTCAAATAGCTAACAATTCACAATATTCTCTCAATTCAAGCATAACATTGTTATCTATTACTTCCAAATTTTGCGCAGTATCTATATTCCAAGCTTGTTATTGGCCTACTTGTGGATCCGACTATTATGGTTGTACGGTTTGCCAGCAAATTCTATAAACTACATTTGTTCGATGGACAATTAAAGGATTTCGTTCGAGATTGCGGGGTTTCTGTGATTCGAAGATCTTTACTTTCTGTGAACTAACAGTTGATGTATAATGCTAATGAATGTCCCCATGTGGACGTTTTGCAAGAAATCTTAATAAACGTTCCATTAAATGACCTTGATGACCCGTCACTGTATTCATTACTTCGACGCACCATCATATGGCATGGGCCAAATATGAGCTTCTGGTGTTTCGATGAGGTATTTCATCACTAAATATCCAGGTACTAGGCATAGGCATTTTGATTTCACGATATTTTTTCGTTGACAATCAGGAAGAAGTTGAGGAGCCGTTATTGTCACTTGCTGGACTCGACATGGAGAATGCCAAACCTTAGGCTATTTTTGCCCGATACTGATGTTTTGATATATGTTAGACTACATCGAAGTGAACATGCAATGTATCTGCTATGAGGTCAGCGGCAGTATTGACATTTATTTATTAAATCTGTATTATGGACTCTCCATTCCACAACCGAAGCAAACATTCTATATGGAGTCTCTGATATGCAGTCGGAGAGTTTTGTGGTGAGCTCTGTTAGCTTGCGAGATGAGTTTGTAATTCAACTGTAGTTGCTGGGGTGAGTTGGTTGTAGATAGACTACCATCAAAGTGACCATCTATTGGACGATGTAACAAGAGTGGTACATGTGCTGACACACGTCTTGAGAAGTGTGACAATGTCTCAACTATTCAAACGAATTTCGGGTAATGAAACACATATATGCCAAAAACAAGAAACTGAACAATGCAATCTCCCCTTATTGTATCTTATTAGACACAACTGTTTCATAATTATATACGAAATAATGTTTGCACTAACATGTAATGCCTGTGTAATTCTAAGTTGATCAATTATATTTCCCGGTGGCAGTATGATAGCAATGCAACTTCGACTTCGATGAAGTCAAGGTGTTATATTTTTCCTGAATCTTCTAAATTTTTGTGGCCGGGCGAAATCAACGTGGTCTACAATTCATCAAGAATAGGCAACGAATAAAGCAGATCTGCCCCAAACGAAATAATATAGCCATAAAGTTGGATTTCTGCCTGTATTATGACTGCAGGGATTCTTTTGCGTTCGAGTACTCGTTATGCTCTTATAATGATACAGTCAGCACATATCCGGTTTGACTTCCTACCCAGGAAAAGGGCAGGATCGTTCAAATTATATTGGGCAATTTCATGTTAGGTTTCTAAGAGTCCATTCTGATATATTCTCGATTATAAACAAACTATGTCAAACATAGTCACAATATACCTTAACATGATAGTATATAATTTAGATTGGGCGAATATATCCAACTCCTTTGCTAAATGCCGTTTGAGAATATACACATTTGTCACATTTTATAACTGAGTTTTCGCGGCCATTCTGGCGACCATCTTGGGTCAAATAGATCAATGTCGAGTGTAATTGAATGACACTAACGATATTTAAAACTGTGTACACTTTTGTTTATTTTATTATGCCTATTTCTGTCCAATGTTAATCTACATGTAGAACTTCGAGAAGCAAGTTTATTTGTGAAATTACATAGCGCATTATTTAATTACCATTTTTCGGAGTATGGACAACAATTAGACACAAATTACAGCATACTATGTTTTCCAAAGTACTTGGTGTCATGACTGATAAAAACAAAGACAAGTCCTACTCGCCACAGTTTACAAATAATCGAAAATGATGTAAGGGGCATGTGTAACAATTCAACACATTTCTATATTTCGGTCGCCATTTTGACAGCCATCTTGTTTTTTTCTATCAATCTTGTTCTTTCAAACGGAAGCTTGGTGCAATTTTATCATTGCCGTAGAAATATTTTTCATTTTCTGTGTTAAATTTTCTTCCTCACTCAGTGCCCATTCTGCAATTTTGTGTGGCTGCCATGAAGATGATTTGACTTAATTTTCGTGTATAATTCTGTTGAATTCTCGGGTATAAGCAGATATATGGTTCACCAAATTTACAAATCATTCCATAAGTCGATGGATGTCCGCGAAAAAGTAGCACATATTCACATATATTTACTTTTCCCCAACACACGAGTGATATCAATAAAAATTGGACAGATTTTTGTGATTTCTCCATTTTGGCAACCATCTTGGCCGCCATCTTAAACGAAAATGCAATATTTTCAGTGTAACTATATGGCAATTCACATATTTAAAACATTTTTACATTATCTTCATCAAATTCAGTTATTTTCTGTTCAACTCTTGGCTAGAATCACATAATTGAATTTTGGTTAACTTTCATAGCACATTTTTGAATTCACATTTTAAAGATAGATGGCAGGAATGAGATCCGAAATATGACATATTATGTTGTAGAAATGGTTGGATACTAGAATTTATTCAAATTTAGGTCTTTATTCGTTACAAATTTCAAACATCGGTTAATGATTGATGATACCCCGCCTGTTTGGTGCCAGTCTAGACAGGTTGACCTACATTCTCCGCAGTACATGGAGTTTGACCTACATTCTCTGCAGTACTACCGTTGGAGTTTGACCTATATTCTCCGCCCACGCGTCGGTCTATTTGTATACCGGTTGGACATGTCCGGACATGACCCGCTGGTTATATCCAGATTTCTCCATATGAATGGTATATTATCTACATGTATATCACGTGATGATCTCGGTGTAGTAGCTTCAGTCTTGAATATTAAAGGGATACTAGTCTCTCACGGGGGATGATTATTAAAGTGACACTCACTATGGATGAATGTTAAAGTAACACATGGCGCACACTGTGGGATAATGTTAAAGTGACACTCGCATTGAAAACTTCCAAAAAGTTCAAAAAGGTCAAAAAGTTCAAAAAGTTCAAAAAGGTCAAAAAGTTCAAAAAGTTCAAAAATTTCAAAAAGTTCAAAAAGTTCAAAAATTTCAAAAAATTTCAAAAAAGTTTAAAAACTTCAAAAATTTCAAAAAACTTAAAAAAACTTTTCAAAAAGAAACAAAAATGAAAAACTTCATAAATTAAAAAAATATGAAAAACTTAAAAAACTTCAACTTTTTCTAAAATTCAAAAATAATTTAAAATTAAATTAAAATTAACGGTCTTTTAATATATCTAACCCACTGCCACTTCTGAGGGTTCCACACTACACCTGAGGGGATATTGAGTGGTCTACACACGTCTCCTAAACCCTAGAATAAGATCCAGCCCATAAGAAACTCTGCCTCCTGCAATGCCTGTCATTCGAATCTGACGCAATCCCTACTTCTGGCGCAATGCCTGAGTCATTCGAATCTGGCGCAATCCCTACTTCCGGCGAAACGCCTGAGTCATTGGAATCTGACGCAATCCCTCGTGAAACCTACCGGCTGACTCCACACCCATCGGCTAAGCGTTGTATCACATGCTTATTATTTGATCATATCGTGGAAATTCAATGTTTTGTCATCACTCATGAGATATAACCCATATCCACTGAAAAAGGGTGGATATCCTCTATTTATTCATAATTTTTCTTTGTTATCTTTTTTTTATCCCTCTTTTTTATCTACCACTTCCTGTTTTTATTCGCTCTTCTTTTTCTTACAACTTCTAATCCCTCATAATCTTCGAATATCCACTTTCATCTCCAAGTTTTTGAAAAAATTCCTTGTTTAGTAGCACCACCAGATGGGCTCTATAGAATTTGAACGAAGCATCCATCTTGGATATTACTCTTTCTATGACTAAATCCGTTAGCACGCGCTACATATGTCATATAGGTAGCACGCTCTACAGATGTCATATAGGCCTCTTCACATCTTGTTTTCCATAATTTATTCATTCCTAATCGCTCCATTGACTGTAACAAATTAAATTACCCCTCCCCCTGTATTGAGAATACATCCTTGATTATTAATATTTCCTCCTTTCATGGTGTGCATGTTCCTTGGGACATCTTTGCTAATGTGAAGCCACACCTATTATATACAACTTTAAAAGCCCGCGAAAATATTACTCATATTATAGACTTCCCTTTGAAGACCTTTGTCTGTGACAATGATCCGTAATATTGTTTCTAAGTGACACTGGCCAGTGAAACTGATACTACGGGTATGAACTAGCCAACTTCACATCGTAACAATAATAAAAGGGACACTTCATCTATATCAGTCTCAAAACGTGTTGGTACACATCTGTGTGGAAACTAAAACCAATCACTCTTCGTCCGTCATCCGTACATCATTATAATATAATTTTCTCAGAAACCACGGGATCCCTTTGGCTGAAATTTGGTCTCAACATGGGATCAGAAATTATCCATGGAAGACAACAGTGTCTGTGTGGGGAGAAGCTTCGTAGTGTTTCGCTGTCACCATGGTGTTTGTTTGGGTATAGGCATGGGTGGTGAGTGTGGTGCTCATATGGTCTGAACTAGCCTTTACTGACTGAGGTCATTTAGTGCACATGTCATCACTTCACTGATAACCATTATATGGTCAAATCCCTACACTATCAAACGCAATGTTTCAATAATGGGTTTTCTTAAAATTTTGACTAAATATTGGTTATATTATACGCATCAGCGATCCTTCTTAATAACGCTCTGTATATTTTCAAACGCATTGCACTAAATGGGTTTGGAATAGCCACACATGAAAGGAGAAACTGAGGTCCTAGGTAGGTCGACTGCATATAGCAGTATATATGGGGTACAGACATGGACAGCAATGGGTTCCTCGTGGCTTCTGGTCTACACATGACATATTAAAGTTAACCACACCCATCGGCGCGCCTTTAATGGGCTATGAAGCGCCATACAGGCTCGAATCATGGCCTTCGCCATGTGTTTCTATTTGAACCCACATTAGTAACTAAATAAAATCTTTCTCTCCAGGTTGTTTCACGCCATAACCTTGATTTGGAAAGCTTGAAGGGCTAATTAAGCTTCAATTTAAATCCCAACATTATTTGAAGAACGTATCTGGTTAAACATGTCCACCATAGTAAGCTCATTTAATTCAAAGAGCTTCACACATAGTCCCACTAGTAATGATGTGTCGTTATTTACTGCAGAAATGGTCATATATATAAAATACAATACAACACATTTTGGTCACATACCTTAAAGGTGCACGTCACTTTCGCAAGATATCTAACTGACCATGTATAGAGTGGAATGACATTTCGTGTATCAAATGTATAATCAGTTCCAGTATTTCGTCCATAAGGCAGTATTGGTTGTAACATCATTGTGTATGACGGTTCATTCATATGATACCTTAGCGGTTGCACACGATACTGTCTGTTGTATTTTATGTCTTATATCATGTATATTAATTGCTCCATGGATGGTAGGAGTATGGCATTGGTGTCTGGTTCTTCGATGTATTCTAGTCATAGTTCATTCATATTATTACTCTAAAATCTCCATTAAATGGAGAAACTAAAGAGCCCATATTATGTAGACTAGTGTATAAATACTTACTTCATGCATTATTTTCATCAATTATATGTATTATAACTCCCATCAAGATAGGCTGTTATACAGAGGAAACAAAGCATGTACCAAGTGACAGTCTGTACCAAGTGACAGTCTCATGTCACGAAAGGCCTACTATGTGGACACATGTTCTTATCAAAACGCTCTATTATGTAGGGGGGTTATCAACCATCGGTCTGGAAAAGGCATACGAGCGGAACGCGTGTATACACATTTATTCGATGTACTCTTTAATCTTCGATTTCTCTTTATTGTCGTTAATTTATAGCATTATTAGTAGGAATCTAAACTCGCCGTTATATTGAGAAAATAATGCGTCAATACCAGTCAATACTGCTTTATTGGCGGTAAATGAAATTATTGAATCATGTATCGCAGCTAAACAAGCGAGACAACTGATCACAACACAAAAATTAGTAATATTGCTGAAGCCTTGAGTGGTTTGTAATACACAGTGTAAATTTTCATTATTGCTACCATTTAAGGAAACATGCCCCCGATAGGGCTACTATGCGAACACATGTCTATATTAATTTCACATATTCCTTACCGTTTATTCATATATACTCCAAGCTCTCTGTTAATACAGAGGCATCAAAACATTGGTCTGGAAAAGACCTACTATGTGGATGCGTGTATACATATTTACTTGATGTATTCTTTAATCGTTCATTTCTCTTTATTATCGTTCATTTATAGCATTATTAGAAGAAATTTAGTCTAAAATCTCCATTACATGGAGACAATAAAGAGCCCATATGGTGTAGACTAATGCATAAATACTTCATGTATTCTTTTCACCAATTATATGTATTGTACATCCTATACATTTAGTCTGTTATACAGAGGAAACAAAGCATGTACTACGTGGCAGTTTCATATGACGATAAGACCTACTATGTGAACACATGTGCATATTAATTTCACATATTCTTCTCAAAACGCTCTATTTTATTCGGGGGTATCAAACATTGGTCTGGAAAAGGCCTGCTATGTGGACGCGTGTATACAAATTGACTTCATATATGCATTCATAGTTCATTTCTCTTAATTGTCGTTCATTTAATAGCATTATTAGTAGAAATATAGTCTAAAACCGTCGGTATATGGATAATATATAGCGTCAATACTGTTTTATTGTTGGTAACTCAAATTATTGCATCATGTATCGCAACTAAACAAGCGAGACAACTCATAAATTCTTAATAGTTCTGATGTCTATGGCAGTTCACAGAGTGTATATTTTCATTGTTGTTACCATTTTAGTGCATAAATTACTGATTTCTGTGTAAGAACGCTGGTCTCCATTGTTGTTATGATTGTGCCTATAACTGTCCATATTCTTAAAGCAAGTACGGTACCTCTATGTGATATGATGTATAAAAATTTCCATTTTCACAGGTAAATCACGTATAAACGCTCTTTAATGTATAGTTAAACTGAGTTTTCACATGCAGGGCTATGTCTTTGTGGACTATATACGTGGTATACTTCAGTATATACACGAAGTGAATGTGTTCTAAGTATGCGTATCTGATTTATGTATACGTCCGTGTTTCTTAAAGCAAATCCAATACAAATTAGTGCGTTATATTATGATGTACATTAAGTGCCCTTTTCACTGTTAAATCAAGTAAAAAAGCCCTCTACTATAGTTAACTATTCAGTTCCACATACGCTATAAGCTCTATGGTGGTCCGGTGTGTCTTATCAATATGCCATTATATTCACGAATGTAATGTGTTCAAATATGTGGGTTATGATGTATACTTTAATGTTAAAGTATATAAGCACTCTTTAAGATATGCATATGCAGAATGTTGCCTCTTTACACCGACAGAAAAAAAAGGAATATATAATTTTGAGTACTACTCTTCATAAAACGTTAGAAAACCATAATCTAACAACGAATATCGATGAACAATGTAATTACTTGATAAGCATTGTAAATATTTCGTCTGTTTTAAATAAAATGGAAATATTTCGTCTATTTGAAATACAGTTGGAAGCAACAATCAAGTATTTAAATGAAATTTGGACCAAACTCTTATAATTTGAGAAAACGTATATAATTTCTATCGAAGTCTTATAATAAAGGAAGGCTTTGTGCGAATCCATTCGGTCTAATGTGTGAATGTGTTCATCATCGCAAATATAATGATGCAGAAATGAATATTTCCTAGAAAAATGTTAACATAGCTTGTATTTAACCGAAATAATATAGCATTTGAGTTAAAATGTTTCATATTAGGACCATAACGAACCAATGCATAAAAATACAATATTTTGTTTTTCATTCTCGATCAAAATAATGCAGGGTTGTCAATTATCAACAAAAAACAAATACTTTGAAACAAAAACGATGACATAAGAACGAATATCCAAGAGCTAGTGTGAAAATAACCCTCACATTTATAAAAAAAAAACAATAAAAAATTCAGTTTTCGAGTAAGTCCTTCAAAATTATTGAATGTTTTCGTCTATGTTGGATCAAATTTGACACAAAAATCAATTAGCTCACTAACAGTTCGCGCAATATCTCATATTTTGAGAAAACGTTTGCAATTTTAGACAACAATATTGCTAGTGAAGGTGAATATTTCATCCTGGAACTCATGAAATATGATAAAAATAGATGTAAAGACACTTCACGAGACCTCATATCTTTGAGTTATGAACATAAAGTCATCTCATAGTGCCAATGTACCCCATAATTTGGTCAGGAGAAATATGTATTTCATATTTGACCCTTCATCTATGGTAAAAAATGAATTAAGGGACATGGGAGTGGTGTCCTAGACATTAACCTAGAGCATAAATTGACTCAATTTTGCAATTTTAGGCAACATTCTTGCCAGGGAAAGTGTATATTTCATGTTGGAACTCATCAAATGCGATAAACATGCATCAAAAGGCACTTACTGAGCTCTGATGACTTTGAGTTATGACAACAACGGCATCTCATACTAGATTGTAAGCCATAATTTGGTCAGGAAAAGTGTAAATTTCATATTTTATCCTACATGTGTTTTAACAATCAATGTAATTACACCCCATCGGTCGCCTAGACACAGCGTAAATGTTCTCAAGTTTTCAACTGTAGGCCACAATGTCGGCAGTGAAGGTAAACATTTCACGTTGGAACCCATGAAATGTGATAAAATGGATAAAAAGACACTTCATGAGTACTTATGACTGAGTTATGAACATAAAGGGACATCATAGTGTATTGTAGGTCATAATTTGGTCAGGAAAATTGTAAATTTCATGTCTTAAGCTCCATGTGTTTTAAAAATATATTTAATTACAGCCATTGGGTCCCTAGAGATCAATCCACAGTCCATATGTAGTCCATATGCAATTTTAGGGAACAGTATTGCTAGCGAAGGTGAACATTCCATGCTGGAACTCATGAAATATGATAAAAATAGATGAAAAGACACTTTCTGAGGCCTTGGTCAGGAGAAATGTGTATTGTATTTTGACCCTTGATGCGTGGTAGCAATCAATGAAATTACACCCCATGGTATCCTCAGATATGAAGCAACATCATAAATGCACTCAGTTTTGGCAATTTAGAAAACATTGTTGATAGGGAAGTTGTACATGTCATGTTGGAACTGGTGAAATGTGATAATAATTGATCAAAAGACACTCGATGAGCCCTGATGGGTTTCAATTATGGTCATAAAGGCATCTGATAGTGTCATTATACAACGGGGAAATTTGTGAAGCGCTAACAAAGCGTATCTACACGGTGTTATACGATCCAAAATGATCCTGATATAAGAAATGCAATCTAGATCATACTCAGTATCTTCGTATCGACTGAATATATCGTTATTCGATGGTGTTCCCGACATACCTCCGTCTTTACTTTTCTTATGCCTTTGTAGATTGTAGTTCGTCGATAATATATTTCTGCACAAATGGCACCCGTGTATTGTCTCGAATCATGGGAAGAACTATCGTCCTTATACCAGCGAAAAGATGAGCGAATATGGTGTGGTATTATAAACTCGCCGCCTTCGTACCTCTATTTATCGTTTAGAGTTATTGTTCTTAGATACAAAATTGGCGCGCGTGCGGCCCCCTCATCCCCACTGCCGCCGCGCCAATTTTTTATCTAAGAACAATAACTCTAAACGATAAATAGAGGTACGAAGGCGGCGAGTTTATAATACCACACCATATTCGCTCATCTTTTCGCTGGTATAAGGACGATAGTTCTTCCCATGATTCGAGACAATACACGGGTGCCATTTGTGCAGAAATATATTATCGACGAACTACAATCTACAAAGGCATAAGAAAAGTAAAGACGGAGGTATGTCGGGAACACCATCGAATAACGATATATTCAGTCGATACGAAGATACTGAGTATGATCTAGATTGCATTTCTTATATCAGGATCATTTTGGATCGTATAACACCGTGTAGATACGCTTTGTTAGCGCTTCACAAATTTCCCCGTTGTATAATGACACTATCAGATGCCTTTATGACCATAATTGAAACCCATCAGGGCTCATCGAGTGTCTTTTGATCAATTATTATCACATTTCACCAGTTCCAACATGACATGTACAACTTCCCTATCAACAATGTTTTCTAAATTGCCAAAACTGAGTGCATTTATGATGTTGCTTCATATCTGAGGATACCATGGGGTGTAATTTCATTGATTGCTACCACGCATCAAGGGTCAAAATACAATACACATTTCTCCTGACCAAGGCCTCAGAAAGTGTCTTTTCATCTATTTTTATCATATTTCATGAGTTCCAGCATGGAATGTTCACCTTCGCTAGCAATACTGTTCCCTAAAATTGCATATGGACTACATATGGACTGTGGATTGATCTCTAGGGACCCAATGGCTGTAATTAAATATATTTTTAAAACACATGGAGCTTAAGACATGAAATTTACAATTTTCCTGACCAAATTATGACCTACAATACACTATGATGTCCCTTTATGTTCATAACTCAGTCATAAGTACTCATGAAGTGTCTTTTTATCCATTTTATCACATTTCATGGGTTCCAACGTGAAATGTTTACCTTCACTGCCGACATTGTGGCCTACAGTTGAAAACTTGAGAACATTTACGCTGTGTCTAGGCGACCGATGGGGTGTAATTACATTGATTGTTAAAACACATGTAGGATAAAATATGAAATTTACACTTTTCCTGACCAAATTATGGCTTACAATCTAGTATGAGATGCCGTTGTTGTCATAACTCAAAGTCATCAGAGCTCAGTAAGTGCCTTTTGATGCATGTTTATCGCATTTGATGAGTTCCAACATGAAATATACACTTTCCCTGGCAAGAATGTTGCCTAAAATTGCAAAATTGAGTCAATTTATGCTCTAGGTTAATGTCTAGGACACCACTCCCATGTCCCTTAATTCATTTTTTACCATAGATGAAGGGTCAAATATGAAATACATATTTCTCCTGACCAAATTATGGGGTACATTGGCACTATGAGATGACTTTATGTTCATAACTCAAAGATATGAGGTCTCGTGAAGTGTCTTTACATCTATTTTTATCATATTTCATGAGTTCCAGGATGAAATATTCACCTTCACTAGCAATATTGTTGTCTAAAATTGCAAACGTTTTCTCAAAATATGAGATATTGCGCGAACTGTTAGTGAGCTAATTGATTTTTGTGTCAAATTTGATCCAACATAGACGAAAACATTCAATAATTTTGAAGGACTTACTCGAAAACTGAATTTTTTATTGTTTTTTTTTTTATAAATGTGAGGGTTATTTTCACACTAGCTCTTGGATATTCGTTCTTATGTCATCGTTTTTGTTTCAAAGTATTTGTTTTTTGTTGATAATTGACAACCCTGCATTATTTTGATCGAGAATGAAAAACAAAATATTGTATTTTTATGCATTGGTTCGTTATGGTCCTAATATGAAACATTTTAACTCAAATGCTATATTATTTCGGTTAAATACAAGCTATGTTAACATTTTTCTAGGAAATATTCATTTCTGCATCATTATATTTGCGATGATGAACACATTCACACATTAGACCGAATGGATTCGCACAAAGCCTTCCTTTATTATAAGACTTCGATAGAAATTATATACGTTTTCTCAAATTATAAGAGTTTGGTCCAAATTTCATTTAAATACTTGATTGTTGCTTCCAACTGTATTTCAAATAGACGAAATATTTCCATTTTATTTAAAACAGACGAAATATTTACAATGCTTATCAAGTAATTACATTGTTCATCGATATTCGTTGTTAGATTATGGTTTTCTAACGTTTTATGAAGAGTAGTACTCAAAATTATATATTCCTTTTTTTTCTGTCGGTGTAAAGAGGCAACATTCTGCATATGCATATCTTAAAGAGTGCTTATATACTTTAACATTAAAGTATACATCATAACCCACATATTTGAACACATTACATTCGTGAATATAATGGCATATTGATAAGACACACCGGACCACCATAGAGCTTATAGCGTATGTGGAACTGAATAGTTAACTATAGTAGAGGGCTTTTTTACTTGATTTAACAGTGAAAAGGGCACTTAATGTACATCATAATATAACGCACTAATTTGTATTGGATTTGCTTTAAGAAACACGGACGTATACATAAATCAGATACGCATACTTAGAACACATTCACTTCGTGTATATACTGAAGTATACCACGTATATAGTCCACAAAGACATAGCCCTGCATGTGAAAACTCAGTTTAACTATACATTAAAGAGCGTTTATACGTGATTTACCTGTGAAAATGGAAATTTTTATACATCATATCACATAGAGGTACCGTACTTGCTTTAAGAATATGGACAGTTATAGGCACAATCATAACAACAATGGAGACCAGCGTTCTTACACAGAAATCAGTAATTTATGCACTAAAATGGTAACAACAATGAAAATATACACTCTGTGAACTGCCATAGACATCAGAACTATTAAGAATTTATGAGTTGTCTCGCTTGTTTAGTTGCGATACATGATGCAATAATTTGAGTTACCAACAATAAAACAGTATTGACGCTATATATTATCCATATACCGACGGTTTTAGACTATATTTCTACTAATAATGCTATTAAATGAACGACAATTAAGAGAAATGAACTATGAATGCATATATGAAGTCAATTTGTATACACGCGTCCACATAGCAGGCCTTTTCCAGACCAATGTTTGATACCCCCGAATAAAATAGAGCGTTTTGAGAAGAATATGTGAAATTAATATGCACATGTGTTCACATAGTAGGTCTTATCGTCATATGAAACTGCCACGTAGTACATGCTTTGTTTCCTCTGTATAACAGACTAAATGTATAGGATGTACAATACATATAATTGGTGAAAAGAATACATGAAGTATTTATGCATTAGTCTACACCATATGGGCTCTTTATTGTCTCCATGTAATGGAGATTTTAGACTAAATTTCTTCTAATAATGCTATAAATGAACGATAATAAAGAGAAATGAACGATTAAAGAATACATCAAGTAAATATGTATACACGCATCCACATAGTAGGTCTTTTCCAGACCAATGTTTTGATGCCTCTGTATTAACAGAGAGCTTGGAGTATATATGAATAAACGGTAAGGAATATGTGAAATTAATATAGACATGTGTTCGCATAGTAGCCCTATCGGGGGCATGTTTCCTTAAATGGTAGCAATAATGAAAATTTACACTGTGTATTACAAACCACTCAAGGCTTCAGCAATATTACTAATTTTTGTGTTGTGATCAGTTGTCTCGCTTGTTTAGCTGCGATACATGATTCAATAATTTCATTTACCGCCAATAAAGCAGTATTGACTGGTATTGACGCATTATTTTCTCAATATAACGGCGAGTTTAGATTCCTACTAATAATGCTATAAATTAACGACAATAAAGAGAAATCGAAGATTAAAGAGTACATCGAATAAATGTGTATACACGCGTTCCGCTCGTATGCCTTTTCCAGACCGATGGTTGATAACCCCCCTACATAATAGAGCGTTTTGATAAGAACATGTGTCCACATAGTAGGCCTTTCGTGACATGAGACTGTCACTTGGTACAGACTGTCACTTGGTACATGCTTTGTTTCCTCTGTATAACAGCCTATCTTGATGGGAGTTATAATACATATAATTGATGAAAATAATGCATGAAGTAAGTATTTATACACTAGTCTACATAATATGGGCTCTTTAGTTTCTCCATTTAATGGAGATTTTAGAGTAATAATATGAATGAACTATGACTAGAATACATCGAAGAACCAGACACCAATGCCATACTCCTACCATCCATGGAGCAATTAATATACATGATATAAGACATAAAATACAACAGACAGTATCGTGTGCAACCGCTAAGGTATCATATGAATGAACCGTCATACACAATGATGTTACAACCAATACTGCCTTATGGACGAAATACTGGAACTGATTATACATTTGATACACGAAATGTCATTCCACTCTATACATGGTCAGTTAGATATCTTGCGAAAGTGACGTGCACCTTTAAGGTATGTGACCAAAATGTGTTGTATTGTATTTTATATATATGACCATTTCTGCAGTAAATAACGACACATCATTACTAGTGGGACTATGTGTGAAGCTCTTTGAATTAAATGAGCTTACTATGGTGGACATGTTTAACCAGATACGTTCTTCAAATAATGTTGGGATTTAAATTGAAGCTTAATTAGCCCTTCAAGCTTTCCAAATCAAGGTTATGGCGTGAAACAACCTGGAGAGAAAGATTTTATTTAGTTACTAATGTGGGTTCAAATAGAAACACATGGCGAAGGCCATGATTCGAGCCTGTATGGCGCTTCATAGCCCATTAAAGGCGCGCCGATGGGTGTGGTTAACTTTAATATGTCATGTGTAGACCAGAAGCCACGAGGAACCCATTGCTGTCCATGTCTGTACCCCATATATACTGCTATATGCAGTCGACCTACCTAGGACCTCAGTTTCTCCTTTCATGTGTGGCTATTCCAAACCCATTTAGTGCAATGCGTTTGAAAATATACAGAGCGTTATTAAGAAGGATCGCTGATGCGTATAATATAACCAATATTTAGTCAAAATTTTAAGAAAACCCATTATTGAAACATTGCGTTTGATAGTGTAGGGATTTGACCATATAATGGTTATCAGTGAAGTGATGACATGTGCACTAAATGACCTCAGTCAGTAAAGGCTAGTTCAGACCATATGAGCACCACACTCACCACCCATGCCTATACCCAAACAAACACCATGGTGACAGCGAAACACTACGAAGCTTCTCCCCACACAGACACTGTTGTCTTCCATGGATAATTTCTGATCCCATGTTGAGACCAAATTTCAGCCAAAGGGATCCCGTGGTTTCTGAGAAAATTATATTATAATGATGTACGGATGACGGACGAAGAGTGATTGGTTTTAGTTTCCACACAGATGTGTACCAACACGTTTTGAGACTGATATAGATGAAGTGTCCCTTTTATTATTGTTACGATGTGAAGTTGGCTAGTTCATACCCGTAGTATCAGTTTCACTGGCCAGTGTCACTTAGAAACAATATTACGGATCATTGTCACAGACAAAGGTCTTCAAAGGGAAGTCTATAATATGAGTAATATTTTCGCGGGCTTTTAAAGTTGTATATAATAGGTGTGGCTTCACATTAGCAAAGATGTCCCAAGGAACATGCACACCATGAAAGGAGGAAATATTAATAATCAAGGATGTATTCTCAATACAGGGGGAGGGGTAATTTAATTTGTTACAGTCAATGGAGCGATTAGGAATGAATAAATTATGGAAAACAAGATGTGAAGAGGCCTATATGACATCTGTAGAGCGTGCTACCTATATGACATATGTAGCGCGTGCTAACGGATTTAGTCATAGAAAGAGTAATATCCAAGATGGATGCTTCGTTCAAATTCTATAGAGCCCATCTGGTGGTGCTACTAAACAAGGAATTTTTTCAAAAACTTGGAGATGAAAGTGGATATTCGAAGATTATGAGGGATTAGAAGTTGTAAGAAAAAGAAGAGCGAATAAAAACAGGAAGTGGTAGATAAAAAAGAGGGATAAAAAAAAGATAACAAAGAAAAATTATGAATAAATAGAGGATATCCACCCTTTTTCAGTGGATATGGGTTATATCTCATGAGTGATGACAAAACATTGAATTTCCACGATATGATCAAATAATAAGCATGTGATACAACGCTTAGCCGATGGGTGTGGAGTCAGCCGGTAGGTTTCACGAGGGATTGCGTCAGATTCCAATGACTCAGGCGTTTCGCCGGAAGTAGGGATTGCGCCAGATTCGAATGACTCAGGCATTGCGCCAGAAGTAGGGATTGCGTCAGATTCGAATGACAGGCATTGCAGGAGGCAGAGTTTCTTATGGGCTGGATCTTATTCTAGGGTTTAGGAGACGTGTGTAGACCACTCAATATCCCCTCAGGTGTAGTGTGGAACCCTCAGAAGTGGCAGTGGGTTAGATATATTAAAAGACCGTTAATTTTAATTTAATTTTAAATTATTTTTGAATTTTAGAAAAAGTTGAAGTTTTTTAAGTTTTTCATATTTTTTTAATTTATGAAGTTTTTCATTTTTGTTTCTTTTTGAAAAGTTTTTTTAAGTTTTTTGAAATTTTTGAAGTTTTTAAACTTTTTTGAAATTTTTTGAAATTTTTGAACTTTTTGAACTTTTTGAAATTTTTGAACTTTTTGAACTTTTTGACCTTTTTGAACTTTTTGAACTTTTTGACCTTTTTGAACTTTTTGGAAGTTTTCAATGCGAGTGTCACTTTAACATTATCCCACAGTGTGCGCCATGTGTTACTTTAACATTCATCCATAGTGAGTGTCACTTTAATAATCATCCCCCGTGAGAGACTAGTATCCCTTTAATATTCAAGACTGAAGCTACTACACCGAGATCATCACGTGATATACATGTAGATAATATACCATTCATATGGAGAAATCTGGATATAACCAGCGGGTCATGTCCGGACATGTC
Organism: Siphonodentalium dalli; assembly: GCA_032622095.1. Taxonomy (NCBI): domain Eukaryota; kingdom Metazoa; phylum Mollusca; class Scaphopoda; order Gadilida; family Siphonodentaliidae; genus Siphonodentalium; species Siphonodentalium dalli. The sequence continues at coordinate 14,856,754 of CP136062.1, forward strand.
CAACCGGTATACAAATAGACCGACGCGTGGGCGGAGAATATAGGTCAAACTCCAACGGTAGTACTGCAGAGAATGTAGGTCAAACTCCATGTACTGCGGAGAATGTAGGTCAACCTGTCTAGACTGGCACCAAACAGGCGGGGTATCATCAAATGATTCAAGAGGAAAGTGTGAAAAATCATAAATTTTCTGAATTTCGGTCGCCATTTTGGCGGCCATCTTGGTTTATGGTGGCCACTTTTTCTGTCAAATGGAAGTATGGGGTATTAGTTTCACGTCAGTGGTGAGATAATCAAATTTCTATAATAAATTTACAAGTAGATATTAATCAAACTGACTCAGTGCATACTGTGAAATTGTGTATGGCGGCCATCTTGATGACGTCATAAATCCACCCAGTCGCGACCCCAAGGTGTCTAACATTTGTTTTCTGGTGCCTGAGATATCAAGCAACGTCATTGGCATAGTCGCTATATTTCTTCACAAAGTGCACACGGGAGTACATAAGAGCCTCTACTAATACGACAATATACTATTTACGCGCTGATTATGTTTGGCATATGAGCGGAACTATATATATTTTGGTGTTCCTTCTGTTGGTGGCGATTTGAACAAATTTAAATATTTCTGCAAAGAACGCCGCCCGTGCCTTTAATAAAATTCATAGTGTAATCCCTATTCACATTTCTGTTTTTGTTTTGCATGGCCGGGGACCTGTGTTTCCGGTTTTTGTTCTGCATGGGGACCTATGTTTCTGATTTTTGTTCTCCATGGGGACCTGTCTTTCCGGGAAACCTTACCAGTGCCAGGAACCTACGTCATCAATCAAGTCTCTAACCCAAAGCGGTTTTTATTTTTATTTTGTCTATAAAACATATAAACTAGTACATGAGCAGTGTAAATTCACAATGCAATGATGCACACCCAAAATCAGTAATCGTTACAATACAAACTCATATTATAACATTTACAAGGAAAATATGTATCGACTGTGTCAAGATTTCGAACAAAAACACCTCAACCATTTAATAGATGTTTGTAAAGTACATATAACCCCTTTCACTGGAAAGTACAATAACTCTAATCAAAAATGATATATCTAGCTCAGCCACTGCATGTGTTCCAGACACACGTAGCAGTCCGAAAGTCTGAAGCGGTGGTTTAGAGATTACATTAGTGACGTAGGTTCCTGGCCTTGATTTCCGAGATCGGTGATTCTCAGTGACGTTCACGGGCACCGGAAACAACAAAGGATAGGAGACACAACTTGTAGAAAAGGGAAAAGTCAGATGTATTGGCATAAATGGTGAATCGTCGACCCATTACATCTTATCCCTGCTTCCTAATTGCACTCTTAGAACAAATGTGTATAAAAATTCTACACAATATGTGTTACATTTTATCTCAAACAAAATTGTGTTCCTCAACGTTGAATGTGAGTGAATATGTGAATGTATCATAGTTATAAGATGATATATATATATCTGTATTGCCTCCTCTCAGGAGAGAGTATGTGTTATATAATACACTGTTCAATGGGTAAGTACATCTATATTTTATGAGGTCTGTGTCTCAAATAGAACACAGCTCATCTACGAACTATAAAATACTCACATATTTACTCATATTCAATGTTGAGAAAATACCACCGACACATATATGCCATGTGTCATTTCTATACAATTTTGTTTAAGATAAAATGTAACACATATTGTGTAGAATTAATACACATTTGTTCGGAGAGTTCAGTCTTAATTTTGAGATTCAAATGACCCATCTACGTTCGTTTAACGTGTCCACGTGTTCTCATTTGTATTTCAACAGATGAATTGAAGGTGTACATTTCGGAAAACGGCCTGCCAACCTGACTAAATTAATATGAGATTAATTTTCCTGACACCTGTTTGATTTTCAAATGATTTGAATAGGTCCTCGACTGACCCGTGTGTGTCTGGTGGATACTCTGCAGAATCTGTCGCTTTAAGAGGCTGAGCAACAGGTGATTTAAGGGCGCGAAATCGAACCGCCAAAATTTACAAAATTAATACAGGATTGGGATTAATTTTTGTAACATCTGTTCGAAGTTTGAATGACCGGGAATAACTTCTGGACTGACCTGTCATCCTATTGTTCATCCCCTTGTCTTATTTGTTAAGATATCGTCTGCTTTGTTATAATATCGTCTGCTCAGGGTGATTTCCGATAGACGAGTGAGAGGAGGCTGAGATGACCCAACATGAACCCCACAAGAGAGGATATCCTCACTATTAGTTGCGTAAGGTGATTGATGTCGAAGCTGTTTCTTCGCGATCTGAGTCAGATTGCCATTTAAACACCCGGTACCGAAATTATACACGCCCATTTAAATTAATTAAATTGAAGGTCAGTAAAGGTCAGGCGGAGTGGTCAATTGGAATTTTTATTCGGCCGGCCGGTGGACTTGAATGACTGCTAGAATATTCGAATCAACAGGTTTCACTTCCCGCCTTCCCCCTATGACGTCATGCAGGCCTGCTTGGGTGTTTCTAGCTTCTATTGAAAAGCTACGGACCAGGCATGTACGTGTCACAGGCACGCGTAAGATATATCGTATGGCTTTTTGGTTAAAGAACAGTTACTGACGAGGCTTGGGGAGTTGCTAACCTTCTCCAATGGTACTCATAAATGTCTTATCAGACGATGAGTTTACAATAATAAATTGAATTGAAAAAAAATTGCATTATACCGCCCGGTTTCGTAATATTTCGTTTAATCCCCTATTTTCACGCGTCATTAAAGTGGGTGAACGTTTTGTATAACAATCTGCAACCAGAACAATGTCGGTTATATTCACAACCGCTAGTTCACTATAACAATAGTCAAGCCATATAATATTTCCCGAGGCTGGTATGCGTTACGCAACGTGTACGACTTTACGAACGTCATCGAATTTGCACGATGAAAGCTACATAACATGCATGAGTGACCTCGGTATCCAATTTGATAAATCCACTTACATAATATGCTCGCGTGTGGTCAGCTTTGGTTTTGTTTCTTACATAATTTGAATAAAACTTCCCTATCTATAGGGCCACTGATAGAGGGTGTTCATTTTGAGTGTACCATATATACGTGTACAATTTGCACCACCCGCGCCTCCTGCTTGTGTTGGTAATTGCAATCGCGTACCACAATTTTAAACCGTTGCAAAATTCCTACATATTGTCCACTATCGCTGAAATAGTTAAACTGATGGTCATTTCAATGTATCTAAAATGCATTGCCAAATATATTTGAATCATAAAATAACCGACTTTTAGTCTAAGGTAAAAAAAAAATACCTGTGTTTAGGGTTTCCCTATACCTACCCTAGAAAAAGGTGCCTACCCAAAACTTTTTATTGGACTGTAGACACAGACAATTTTTGTTTTTGCTCAGTGGGAAGGGCACCAAAAGGTAACTTACCAATTTTCAAACCTCTCCTATAAAATTTTTTTTAGAAGTTTGTTAGTCTAGTGCTCTGATTAATTCAAGATTAACAATATTTTGTATTGAACCTTTCAATTAATCTGAATTGTGGAGCTATCTAGATTGAATTGTCAATTGGAATTCAAAATAAAAAAATAAAAAATTCCCTACCTACCTACCCTAATTATTTTGGACCATGTAACCCTAAACACAGGTATTATTTTTTGTTGGCCTAATAAGAAATATTTAAAGGTACTCAATCCGATCAGAGGGTTCCCATACCATCAAGATACAACAACAACATTACTTTAAAATTCGCTTTAGTTATCAGAATCGATTTATTGCAACAAAATAATGCTAACCACTGTCAACTGTGGTATCAAATCTCCCAAAACTTGTTATTTATGAACATTTTGTTAAACAAAATATAGCCGCAGTATCATAAAGTATCACGAAATTTGACCGTATTACCACTTGATTTTAGAGTTATCCATCTTCATCCGCAATTTTGTCCGTTTGACCACGTGTTTCTGGGCCACACATTTTTACACATCTCGAGAAATAACAAACTCCAAAAATCGATATCTGATCACTCCGAGCTTTGGTGGGTGGGTTCCTCGACTCGAATCAAATATTTGTTACCCCCGAAGCCAAAGAAATAGTAATTTAGGAGCGTCTGATCGGATTGAGTACCTTTAAACTATATATTTGTTGCGACAATCCAATCCCTTGTCGCCATGTTCAGATATCATCATCATCATCATCAACGTTTGTGGAGTAAGTCGCCATAGCTTTCGCCCGTTTCACATAATAACATACGTGTATAGAATGAATGAATTGAGTTTTAAAGTTGTCCATGGCGTTTAGTCGTACATATAATCATCGATCGTTATAACAGTTGTTATCGAATAGCTCTATAGAGCAAGGGGCATCGGAATCAACTATTATAGCAGTGAATGTGGATTTTGTTTTGTGTGTCGTCTGCTCTTCACCAAGATGGAATTTCTATTTTAAAAAAGTATCCACCTGTTGATATTTGAACCTCCTTCCTCCGAATCTGAGTTGTGACCCCAAACTGCATGACAGAGTTCACTCCCCTCGTTACGCCGGTCTGACCGCTGCCATCACGTGTATAGAATGTAAGAAAATCTTACATTTTTTATTTGGCATTTGTCCGTTATAATTAATTCCGCATTATTCTGAGAAACTTAACCGTACATATTCATTTAGAAATTGGCGGGATCAAATCAAAATGAAAACGCGACAAGTCTTAAATAAACATGCTGTACAGGGTAGACATCAAACACTGTCTGCATGAAAAATATATACAACTGCAAATTTGCAGTGCATTATATTTAAGCATATCGGTACAGAAAGCTACAATTTGTCCAGACACTGAATGCATAAATGTCAATAAAATTCATTTGTACCACAGCTATATAACTACATGAGAACTAAAAACTATGTAATTCCATTGGTGCAGCGATGCCATTGAAATTTGCATGTAATATCATGAAATGATCTGCAAGAATCAATTATACAAATATTTTATTAAAGGGGTACTGTACGCCATTTTAAAGAAATTTCCGGTAATAACAACAATCTAATATCGATAATATATAGAAAACTAAGTAATTTGAGTCGAAGGTGTATTCTATGAACGTTCAGGTTAATAGGTTAATAAGTTAATCATTTGTTATAAATTAATTTATGGCTGGATCCATAAATTAAATTACTAATTTCCGTGTACAAGACGTAATCAAATTAATTGAGGGATAGTGTATTGGTAAAACCCATGGCACACACGATCTTTTAAAACATTATGCTGATATGGGGAGAAAACTCAAGCCACTCACTGTCTAGTGACTATACAATAACTTAAATGAGTATATCGGACTAGTATGCATATATTATAACTGTTATTTGATACATTTGGTTGAAAACTGTACAAAAATTACTCGATAACGACAATTTGTATTTTTGCATTCCGGTAAATTTGCCATCCGTAACACTGCTTCGTACTCAACAGACTTTCAAATAATGGAGAAATGGTTACCTTAATCTACGACTCAGAGACTATAGAAACCAACACCAACATTTGAGTACAGTACCCCTTTAAGGTAAAGTGTTATTAGCACCTTACATGTGGAACAAACGCAATTTTAATTCGCATTTCATTAGCTTTGGTAAATGTGAATTGTATATGTGAACCGCCATATCAAATCCAGTCGTAAGTCGGGATTTTTTTTACCCTGTGCCAATGCATTCTCTTATATATGCGAGTCGATCATAGGTCGCCTCACATCTATAAGAGAATGCATTGACCTAATCATTTTTTATCATTTTTTTAAAATAAATGTTTCTTACAATTTTTAGGACATAAAATAAAAAACATCCATTACCCTACAGGAAGCCCCACACATATATAGAAGCATATAGAAGAGTGTCGTCTGCTCATGTTTGTCTGGGGCTCTGTATGGGTGAAATTATAAAATTGTTAAAGAATACAAGAAAAAATTATTAAAATTGTAAAAAATTGTTAGGCCAATGCATTCTCTTATATATGCGAGGCGACCTATGATCGACTCGCATATATAAGAGAATGCATTGGCACAGGGTAAAAAAAATCCCGACTTACGACTGGATTTGATATGGCGGGTCACATATTATTATGTTGGAATTCATATTCTAGCCCCATTGTGTGTTTTATGAGAAATGCCTGCAAAACATGCCATGAAAACTCGCCAGTGTGTGAACGTATACCAGGGTTCGTGCTGTACCAAAATTTACTTTTGCCAAATTATTTGCCAAATGAAAATATCTTTTGCCGAATTCTTTTAGAAATTGCCCAAATGCTATTCCTGATTGAGTCTTATTTTGTGGTTGATCATATAACATTAAACCAATTAATATTCCAACAGGTACAAGTTATTTGAAAATAGTTGCGAAATATGATCGTCTCCTGGAAATTATACAACAAAGTGGCTTCATTTAATATTTTAATTCAATTGAAATCAAAGAACAATTGAGATAAATGTTTGTCTGAATACGAAGTCATTTAATGATCAGACAGTGATAGATGCAAAATTATCTGAAGACTATTATATAGCAGAGGTAACTTTATAACTTCGAGTAAAAAAAAAAAATATTTCTCACAAATCTCGGTTTATAATAAACTCACCTCGCTGTATAATTATCTACACATATATGTAAGAGATCTTCATATCTTGGTTTTATTATGAAACTTTCTGGGAAACTTTCGTCCATGATTTTGATCCAGAAGAGAAAGAATAAATTGGGTTGAGTCCGTCGATGGTTACGGTAATACTTTAACTGGCTATCGGATGGTCATGCAGTCATTTAAATACCGCCTTCTCTGTGAGGTCGTGACCCCGCGACGGGGTAGGCGTTAGGCTTGCTAATAGTAGTATTCATATAATTAACTGGTCGAACGTAATAGCCCTTTGAGTGCCAGGTCCGATTTTTGTATAAACCCATATACCCTGTGCCAATGCATTCTCTTATATATGCGAGTCGACCATAGGTCGCCTCGCATATATAAGAGAATGCATTGGCTTAACATTGTTTTTTTTATTTTTTATTTTTTTTTATTTTTTACAATTTTAATATATTTTATTATATTCCTTAACAGACTTATTGTGTAGGTTTAGGGCCGATAATATCGGCCCCTGGCACTCAAAGGGTTAAAGATATTTATGAATGGGGCTGAAATATGGTCACGCCCAATCGCGTAAAATGTTAGCATCGCGGTGCTATCTGTTGCTGCTTGACCCAATGACCGCCATGGATTATTTTATGACCGCCATGGATTATTTTATGACCGCCATGGATTATTTTCGCCTATCACCACTGAACTCTGAATATTCTGCAAGAAAAATTATCCCACCTGTGATGAAAACATTTTTTGAGTAATCTCACACTGACCAATTGATTCAAATATAGGCATCTTAGTGTTATACACACACCTCCTGAGAAAGTGGACCTGCTAATATGCTGATCGGTCCTGCTGAATTGCTATGATGCTGGTAGGCCAAACTAATGATGTTAACTACCGTTATTTCTCCTAAAGTTGTAATATTTCGCGATTTTTGGCTAATCCGAGCAATTTGAGCAAACACCAATGTATGTATGAAAAGTTCTAGAACACATAAATTTATAAATATTTTAATAATGGTGATGTTGACGTCAGGGGCGCCGGAAGAGGGGGGCAGAGGGGTCAGCTGACCCCCTGCCCTTGACCAAGGGGGGCGAGCGGGGGCAGGACTTGCCCTTTTTCTGGAGACAGAAAATGCTTTTTGTGTGTTTAATCTCGTGTTTTTATAGCAAAATGTGACTATTTTTGTCTAAATACCACCAATTTCACAAGGAATATTAATTTTTTGTCAATTTTATCACAAAACGGCCATAAAAACCGACAAATACCTTTAAAATAGGGATTTTTGCCACAATGAATTTATGGTTATTTTCCCGAGTTTGCGGAGAAAATGCCCTTTTTTGCGGAAAAGTGCCCTTTTTGTAGGCTCTGCCCCCCATGCCCTTGGATGCTTCAGGCGCCCCTGGCTGACGTCAGCAAAATAACCGGGATAGTCATCTCAATTACCATCGGTTTTCAACAACGAACACAGACATTATTAAAATATTTCACAATATACATATATTTGAATATTTTATACACAAAATGGCTTTCCATTATTCATTCAGATCATCCGCTCAAATGACAGTTTAAATAAAATAACTGTAAAATTTCTTAACAGCATCAGTTTGCCCTACCAGCATCATTCATAGCAATTCAACAGGAGCCACCAGCATCATTGCACATTATCATGAGTTTTTATGTATCCTTCTGATGAAACAACTTTTCCAAACCATATCGTTTCAAAAGTAATTTATGACTGAAGTCATAAATTCATTTTCGTTATATTTACCATGTTGTTTGCATCTTTAACAGAACACACGAGTGTATTCTGCACTCATGCATGAATACACTCATACATGGCTCAACGTCATGCATTTGTTACATATATTCTGTTGAGTATAATAGGGGATGGTCCCATAAATTATCGGATTTAGTGTACATTACCCCTTTAATGAACCAAGTGATTTTGGGCTATTTGAAAAGTCGACTCTTCCAATTCAACTGCTTTCACCCAAGGGTGTATATAGTCAAATTAGACTATTCGGATTAAGATATATTTTAGTATTTGGACAATTATGTTATCTTAATTCCTCATAAGGATTAAGATAATATAAATGTCCAAATATTAAAATATATCTTAATCCGAATAGTCTAATTTGTTGGACTAGTCATTCACCATCTCATAAGATATAATATAAGCTGGTCACATATACAGGATTATCTTCCCAATGTTTCATCGCATTCTGATAACCGCATCTTCGAAAATATCAAGGGGAAACTTCAGCTATTCACCCACTTTTAGCCGGAATGTTAGTCTCAAATGGCCATCATTACTTGGACATTTTTCAATCATACATAGGGATGTTATATTGGACTGCCCCTCTATACTCTCGCTCTCTCTATCTCTCTATCTCTCTCTCTCTCTCTCTCTCTGCATATCTATCTCATTTACTATGTATTCTTTGTACAGATGTGTACATGGTTTAAACCGTAAGGTCAACGACCTCATAATGCAGTAACACGTGCGCCGATAATATGGGCCAATGTGTTATCAAAGGGAGAAAAAAGTCTGTAGGTAAAACATATATACGCCGCCACCTGTTAATTATAAGACAGGTTAATTCCAGGTGAGGTGATAAAAGGTTAGCGATCGGTTAGTAGCATAGGTATAGATATAATATGATGGCGATAGTAGATCATTCATGTCTTAAAGCATAACCTGGGTCAGTAGACTTATCTGCACCGTGGGCAGCAGACCTGGTCCGGTAAACTCACGATTGAACCGTATATTATGTCGATATATATGAAATATTGGGTGTGTGTTGTATATATATAACCACCATTTCTTACGTTTTAAATCCCTTCTCAACTTTGTTAAATATGCCTATAGTCCGATTTAACACCAAACTTGGTCGAATTGCCAAAGCCAATTTCCAGCTAACAAGTTTAACACCTTATAGATAATCACATGTTTCATTATGGTAAATATAAAGAGAGTGAACGTGCCTCACTTCCGTGAGAAACATTGAAAACAGCTGCAAATTTACATGTAAATTTACTATGAATTTGACAGGTTTTTTTCCCAGAGAATATTTCTTATATTTATCAAGCTATCTTATCTTGTTCTTTCTATATAGTATCGAGTGGAATGAAATGAATTAGAAACAAAACAGAAATAAAGATCGAAGAAAGAAGTAGCGGAAGGAAGGACGGAATTAAGAAACGTATAGGGTTGCAAGGAAAGAAAATGACATGAAGAAATAACAATAGAAAGAAAGGGACGAATAGAGAAAGGAAACAAAAAGACAGAACGAAGAACCGAAGAAGAATGGAAGGAATGAAAATAGGAGAGAAAGGAAAGAAAGATATAAAGAAATGATGGGTTGGACATTTTGAGTTGGACTGATATGACGGACACATCTGAAAAAAATGAGCAAAATGAACTGAAAGAACTAAAGAACGACAGGCTCACAATTCGGTGGCTTTCACTCTCTATCTTTCTCCTTCTCTCTCTCTCTCTATCTATCTCTCTCACTCATTCTTTCTCTCTCTCTCTCTCACTCATTCTTTCTCTCTCTCTCTCTCTCTCTCTCTCTCTCTCTCTCTCTCTCTCTCTCTCTCTCTCTCTCTCTCTCTCTTTCTTTCTTTCTTTCTCTCTCTCTCTCTCTCTTTCTCTCTCACCCTATATCTTTCTCTCTTTCTCCCCCTGTCTTTCTCTCTCATTCTTTCTCTCTCTTTCTTTCTTTCTTTCTCTCTCGCACTACCTCTTCGCTGTTCTCTCATCCCCTTCCATCTTTCTCGACTACCAATAGCTCGCATCTGGTTCATGAATTACATTAACTCTGTTCTTTTCCTATATGTAACTTTCCGTATCACATTTCTCTCGTTCTTGCTCTCTCCTTTTAATAGATTAACAAAAGAAGAATGGAAGGACGGAATAGAGGAGTGAAAGGAAAGAAAGACATAAAGACATGATGTGGTTGGACAATATAATAGTTCGCATCTGGTTCATGAATACATTAACTCTGTTCCTTTCCCGTGTAACTTTTCGTATCCCATCTCTCTCTCTCTCTCCTCTCTCTCTCTCTCTCTCTCTCTCTCTCTCTCTCTCTCTCTCTCTCTCTACACTATCAATGCATCTCTCTCCGACATTGTGTTGCCATCACTCTTTTACGTCCGACCCCCTCTCCGTTTAATAGAGACGGGGCGTAAAACAGAAGGGAGAGGACAAAATAATATAAGCCCCTGTATATATGGGCTTGTTTTGGGTAATCTCCTTTCTAATCATTTCCGGTATGTATATATAATTGTTTGAATTGATAGGATATGATAGGATAATTGTATTTACAATATACACACATGGAAAGTACAATTACAAATAAATATTATATTGACTATACATGTATACTGTTATGGGTGATATAGTCATGACTGACTGTCTTCCTATCTCCCCTGAATGTGGTGACAGATTATGATGTAGATGGCCGAATTAATTTGATTGTTTTGGGGTTACGTTCATCGTGTGCAGACTGCATGTGCTTTTAATATGCTTTGTTGTGGCAATGGTACTAAAAGTGGTTCATATGTATAGGCACCTACTTTGTCGATATAATGAATGAATACTATGAATATATACGTGTGGGTGGAACCGAGTATAAGAATAATGCGAGTAAGGTTTTGGGATTTTAAAAAATATATAGCATGTATTCTTAAAGGGATACTGTACGCCATTTTCAATAAATTCCCGATAATAACAGCGATCTAATATCGATAATATATAGAAAAATAAGTAATTAGTGTCGAAGATGTATTATGTAAACTTTCAGGTTAATAGATTATCTTAAAATCAAAGTTAATAATTTGATATAAATTCAATTTATGGCTGGAGTCATAAATTAAATTACGAATTTCCGTGTACAAGGTGTAATCAAATTAACTGACGGATAGTGGATTGGGTAACGCGCGGCACACTTGATCGTGTAGATAAATAGGTTGATACGGGGCGTAAAGTCAAGTCACTCACTGACAAGTGATTAGTGTCTATAAAATAACATAAATTAGTATCTGGGACTATTACACATAACATTTATTTGATACATTTGCTAAATTACTCGACAAAGTCAAATTGTAATCTGCCATCCGTAACATTACTTTGTACTTTAATTATGTGCTGACTCACTTTTGACACAAACACATTGTATAACAAAGTTTAAAACTGCTGCCATTTTTTTGGTTCTGTGGTAGTCTTTGCGAGTTCTGTGTCTCCAATATAACACATCTCATCTAATAATTATGATACACTATGTTGAGGAAATTCCACCGACACATGCATATCTCATGTGTCATTTCTACACAATTCTTTTTAAGATCAAATTTAAAACATAGTGTGTATAGGAATTTATACACATTAAATTGTTTTCTATATATAAGAGTGCAAGATTGAAAAATAAATATGTTTACTCCTAAGAAAGACAGAAATGAGGGATGGACGAGGTGAGGGGTGGGCGAGGTGAGGGGTGGGCGAGGTTGAGTTGACCTGAGGTGATGAGGATACATGAGAACCTTCATTCATATGATTCGAAGCAGACTAAATCCCGACCACTATCTGAACTGTCTGTTACGCCATCCTATTGAGATTGTTTACGCCCGTTATAAAAGCTTGCCCTTCCGTCATCCCATATGACCCCACCATTCTCTTTAGATTTCTTATTCGTTACGCAACTGACCTTAAATCGAAGTTCAGACAGACAAAACAACAGCCACAAAGCAAAATGTAGTCATACAAGGCGGATTGAATTAAGCCATTGCCATGTCTTCAAAAATATGTCGAATAAAAATACCATTTGTTTACAAAGCGGAGTGTGTTTGAAACTGGAACATCCATGCTTGAACATCCAACTATAATGTCTACATAATTCAGAAAGAAGGGGGAAAAAGCCACACAAAACCCCACTAAATATCGATCTATCTTTATATATTCTGAAAAAATTTGCCAAAGTCATAGAATTTTTTCAGTTGTTTTCAATTTTTCACTCAGTAGTGAGATAACGCTCTTTATAATGTCCATATCAGGAATATATAAACGCTCTTTATTATTCTACTTATATAAGACATGAATATGTTATATATATGTGTCATGTAACGTCCATACACAGAAGAATGTGTTTTGATCCTCGTAATCGAACCACGCGGAGTAACAAAAACGAGGATCCTATATAGTGCGGAGTAACAAAAACGAGGATACTCACCACAACGGAGTAACAAAAACGAGGATACTCACCACACGGAGTAACAAAAAACGAGGATCCTAGTGCGGAGTAACAAAAACGAGGATACTCACCACGCGGAGTAACAAAAAACGAGGATATACACTCCGCAATGAGGATGATCGCTCGGTGTGAAAAAAAACAAGGATCCTCGCTCGGAGTAACAATATAAAGAGCGTTTCTCATTAATCTTCTTCCGATATGGAAAAATAAAGAGAGTTTGTCTCACTTCTGTGAAGATTTGAAAGCGGCTGGAAATGTTTTGATAGTGTAATGAACTTGTTCAAATTATATTTAGCCTTATACATCAATTTCGTATAGTCATCGATCTATCTCCTCCCCTGTTTTAAAATTACGTAAACATTATTCAGGCCGTGAACACATACGTCATGTCAGTATTGGCCGTGAACACGTACGTCATTATTGGGCGTGAACACATACGTCATTGTATACGCAAACAAGAACTTGCTCGTGTTACAGAAGTTTTGCTTCTGTTTACATAACACAGTGCATTCTATTGGTTAATCACACACAAATGATATAAACGCTCTTTATTATTATCATATCAGGAAAACAGTAACAAATAACGCTCTTTATGTTACCATATCGGATCTAAACAAAAGTCAGGTTCTGTAACGCTTTTTTGCCTTTGTTTACATAACAAATGAAAAACATTTGACAATAACATACTGTTTATGCCATATTTATGATTGGTATAAGAACAAGGTCTGTCTATATTTTACTGTTCTTTCTGTTTATGGTGGTTTTTGACGGAGCTGAATATTTTAACGGCATACCCACCGCCAACGCGGCCCGTATCTTTAACCCACCGCCAACGCCGCCCTTATCTTTAACCCACCGCCAACGCCGCCCGTATCTTTAACCCACCGCCAACGCGGCCCGTATCTTTAACCCACCGCCAACGCGGCCCGTATCTTTAACCCACCGCCAACGCCGCCCGTATCTTTAACGTAAGCTGCAAAACAGAGTTCAGTATCCTGTTCGTGTCTTGCTTTTTTTTCTTTCTTTTTTTTAACATAAAATATAGACTTCATTCTAGAATTCTGCGTCATTTATGAGTTAAGACAATCAGATAAATTAAGTGGCAATGAAACTGAATGATACTGTTGAATTAACTGAGGAATGTCGCCCCAAATGATAAACATAATTCCATATATTCAGATCTCCTCAGATATGCTTAATGATGCACGCCGTGTTAGATAACTAATTTTGGAACCGCGATATTTGTGTTTGAATGGACTCGTGCACTTAAATTTATATTAAGTAAAATTGTAATTCTTCGTTTGAAATTAAACAGGAATTATCAATAATTGTGGTTAATGAAAACTTATTTCAAGTATGAATAGGAGGCGGACACTAAAATGGATCGAATATGGAGACGGGTAGGGGTGGATGTAAAAAAAAAATGGATAGATGTAAATGACATGCATGGGTGGGTCTCAAAAACCATAAAACCAACATTGTGTATGCATTTACCCCCCCCCCCCCCCCCCCCCCCCCCCGTAGCATATTGTTTCTATATATTTTGTCAAATTTTGGTCTGAAATAGTCATCAGAGCTGCGTCAATTAGAAATTTTACAACCTGTAGGGGTGTCAGGATAGGAATTTCCAATAGTTGGAATGCTCGAGGAGGTACCAGATGGAAAGTTTCAACCCAAGGAGTGCAAATGGATTGTCGGTTCAAGGGGGAGCAGTTGGAAATTGCAAGGTGTAGCCATTCAAAACGGAGACCCTCTATAGCCACGTTCCTGTATGACCTGTACAATGCATTATATAATACATTGGTGTCCATAATTTCCCCAACCCTTCAATCCACGCCATGCTATCACAGTTTATTCATTGATGTCACGTTTCGTTCTTTAGGCAAAATACGTCATATCCGATTAAACGACATTTCGTAACCGTTTATGAATGAATTCATCCGGATACAATTACTATAATGTATACTGCATGACGATCAAAACAACATTGACGTCAGAGTTAATTACATCAAGATTGCATCTGTTATGATAAAATTACATCATTAATTGCAACGCTTGTATATATTGCAATGTCATGGTCGATAGGGCAGCCAATGACGTTCTCAAGATGATGCACGCAATCAAATTGGTCTCTGGACGTATTTGGGGTCTAATTCCGTTTCTATATTGGACATTACACCACGATTTAAAACCATAATGTAAAATTTAGATTATGACTTAGGCATTATTGTATACACCATTTATCACACTTCTTTCCTACCTACTTCATTATCTTCCTACGTATTCCATTATATTCTCCCTTCTATCACCCCTTCATCTTTCTTATCCCTACACTCGCTTAAAGGTACTCAATCCGATTAAACAGCTCCAAAATTACTATTTCTTTGGCTTCTGGTGTAAAAAAATATTTGATTCGAGTCGAGGAACCTACCCATCAAAGCTCAGAGTGATCAAATATCGATTTTGAAGTTTGTTATTTCAATTGTTTGTGGCCCAGAAATACGTCGTAAACTGGACGGTCTCGGTCAAAATTGCGGATGAAGATGGATAGCTCTAAAAACAAGTGATAATAAGCCATATTTCGTTGAACAAAATGCTGATAATTAACACGTTTTCACAGGGGGGGGGGGGGGGG